>JADRCD010122901.1:0-42896 GCA_019843815.1 Montemys delectorum
TTTTTAATGAGTATACTGTAGCTGTTTTCAGACACATCAGAAGAGGGCATCAGATGGTTGTGAGCCACCATGTGGTTGCTGGGAATTGACCTTTGGAAGAGCAGTCAGTGCTCTTAACCACTGAGCAGCCCTATCCTGAGCTCTTTTCTGTGGATGTAGTGTGACAGTGCTCTCATATTCCTGCTGCTCTGACTTCCCTGCCATGATGGACTGTCAGTTACTTTTCTATTGAGGTGAAGAGACACCATGAACAATTAAACTCAGAAAAGAAAGCATTTGCTTAGAGGCTTGTTTACACTTTCAGAAGGCGAATTTATGACCATTATGGGGGAGCGGGGGAGCAGGCAGCAGACAGGCAGGTGTTGGAGCAGTCGCTGAGAGCTTATATTTTGAAACAATCACCAGACAGAAAGAAGAACAGGGCCTGGCATGGGCTTTTGAAACCTCAAACTCATTCCTAGTGACACACCTTCAATAATCAAAGCCATACCTCCTCATTCTTTCTAAACAGTACAATTGGGAATCAAACATTCAAATATATGAGCCTATGGGGACCATTATTAAAACCACCACAGGCTGTAACCTGAAGTGTGAGCCAAATAAATCCTCTTTGCTCTTAAGTGGCTTTTGTATTTTTATCACAGCAACAAGAAACAAAACTAAGACAGGGACATAAATCCCCAATGGGATCCACCACATCTGAGACTTGGCGTGGGACACTAGATCCTCGAAGGTCTCCCAATAAAGGCAGACCCACCAGGCTAGCTGCCTCTCAGTTTAAATGTGAGCTTGGCAGTCCCTGGTCAGTGTACATTATTTTTTGCTCATATTGCAGTAGGGCTGAGAAAAGGGTCCAGATGTTCCCTAGGCAGTGACTATAGGGCACTGTAGTGGCAGAAACACAGAGAAGTGAAGGATGATGGGAAAGAGAGCATGCCCCTGTACTTTTATCAGGGTTCCTAGAGAGCTGAGAGCTTTTCCACAAATGTTCCTGGGAAAATAAAAGAGTGTAAATATGGAAGTAGGAAATGGGAGATAAAACATAGTTTTTTACCTCCTGGATGAGTCACAGGTGCCACCTACGTAAGTTCCTAGGTTCTTGTGTCTCAGGACAAAGAATTATACCAGAGATGCATAGTTAACAATAGAGGCAATTTACTTAAAAAACATTTTACAAAGACACCCAGGTAGGGACTGGGCTAGTGATCTGGGAAAATGGATAAATTGAAGTCCTTAGCCATTACCTGCCTTCTCTAGGCCGAGTTTTTCTCTTGCACGCTGTTATTGAGTAACCCAGGCAGGGAAGGGATTCCGGGCAATATCAACTGGCATTTTGTTTGTTTGTTTGTTTATTGTGTCTGGGAAGGGATTCCAGCACTATCAACTGGCATTGATTGATTGATTGATTGATTGTGTCTCGGTGGTTTTTTTTGTTTGTTTGTTTGTTTTTGTTTTTTTTGTTTTTTTTTTTTTTTTGTGCACTACACACGTGCTGTGGTCATGAGGTCAGAAGAGGGCGTCAGACCTTACTGCAACAGCAGACTGTTGTTAGCTGCCACGTGCCAGAAACTGATCCAGAGTCCCCTGAAGGCGCAGTCAATGCTCTTAACCACTGAACAATCTCTGCAGCCCCTTCACACCTTATTCTTGATGTCTCTCTACACATCCCTATTCTTCGGCCACACTTGCTTTATGTTAGAGTTTGACAATCGGAGGCGGGGTAGCATAGTCAATTTGAAAACCAGGAACTTTATAACAACCAGACAAGCATAAAACCTGACTGGGAGGAAAAGGCGTTTTAGGTCAAGCACATCTACAGACCCTCAAAGTCTCTGGATTTGTCAGCCTGGCAAGTTCCGGTCAGGAGAGGGGGGCAGTTGACACTGCGGAGGCAAAGGTAACCTTCAGACTGGAGGTGCATGGGTTCTGGTCTGCAGATGGGAAGAGAGAAATGGAGCAGGTTAAGCTGCCCCATTGTAAAGTGTGAGAACTAGGAACACAGGCCCCCAGCGGCCGGAGCCACGGTGAAGGGCAACAGGGCCGAGGCCAAGGGTTGGGCCTCTCAAGCCGTGAGGGCGGGATCATCGCGCGAAGCGCTCTGGGAATGGTAGGCGCTTTCTTTCCGCTCTCCTTCAGCTACTCGCTCTGGGCGCCCAAGGACGTCCAGGCGGTGGGCGCAGCGACTCGCACTTTGCGACTCGGAGACTCTTTGCCCAGGCGGAGCCCACCCCTCGCCCTCTTGCGCGCGGCAGCTTACAGCAGGCTTCCGGCGTGAGGCATTGTGGGCAGTATAGTCCTCTCGCAACCTCCCACCGCGTACGCACGGCTCACTGGACTACGTTTCCCTTCGGCCCGCGCGCAACCCGAGCCGCGTCGGCTCCAGCCCCCGACGAACCGAGAGTCTCCAAGATGGCCGCGTGGGGAAGGAGGCGTCTGGGTCCGGGCGGCGGCGGCTCCCGAGAGAGGTAAGCTGGGCTCGCGACCGCGGGCCGAGGTCGACCGCCCAGCCGGCGAAGCCTCTGTGCCACGCGCGACTCCAGATCGTGTGCCTGCCACGCGCGGGGCACAGTCTGCTGGGGCCTAGGTGTGGGAGGAGCAGGGCGGCGCGACGGCCAGGAGAGAGGGGAGCGCGACTAGGAGGGGCGGCGACCCGCAACCGGGTGGGCCGTGAGCCAGGGTGAGTGGCTGCGAGGGCCGCCACGCTGTCCTGCCGATCGGCGTGTGTGCTCTGGGCCGCTGGCTCGCGCACGTGGCCCTCTCGGCCTGGGCGCCCGGTGTAGCGTGGATTGGGCTCCTGGGTGAGGAGGAGGGTAGAGTTTCGCGGGGCGTTGTGCTATATAGGGTCGTTTGCTGAGAGCGGCAGAGTGCCGGGCGCGCCTCCAAGAGCCTGTGCCTGGCCGCCTTCTGAGCGAGCAATCGTCGCCACTTTTTGAGGGTTCTCTTCAAGCACTTTTGCCCTAAGTCCTTTATAGTGACCTTTTCTACTCAGTGCGTTTGGGGGCGCTAGGGGTTTGTTTCTTCCAATGATTTCCGGATGGCAAGAGTAGTTGACGTGTTTCAAGTTGAACTTGTACCCTTTTCCTTCTGGGAATTATTTTTAGCTAATAGGTTACTAGAAGCTGTTTAACCACAAGAAGTTGGGGGAGGTGGGTGTATATCGGTGGCGCTACAGGATTAACCTGCCTAGTCCGTTTTGCTAAGTCCTCCACATTTTACTGTGGATGTCAGAAAAAAAGGGAAAGTTTGACTTTTTTTTCCTCCTTTTCCAATGAGTACTGTCAACCATAAAAGTTGTGTGTCTCAAATAATCTGCGTTGTTCCTTTGTGACTGATGCCTCCCATGTTTCTTGCTATTGCTTACAGAGAGCTTTCCCATCCCACACGATTCTTCTTCCTGCTTGGCAGAAGTAGCCAGTTTTACTCTTGAGTTCGGTTATGCTAAATAATCCATTCTGCATTTACTGTGACATGGAAAAGCAGTGACAAGGAGGTTTTTTTTTTTTTTTTTTTCCCTAACTCCCACTTATTTCTTAGACATTTAAGAACAGCCAGAGAGGTTTTCTTGTTTTCCATGTCCTTAAGTCCCTAAGAATGCTGTCGGGATTTTAAGGGAAGAACCTTCCTCGAAGGCCTAGAGCAGACAAAGATACTCTTGATATTTTTGTTTATGTAGAGTCACTAGAGTTACTGTGTAGCTTTGGCTGTTCTGAAACTCACTCTGTAGACCAGGCTGGCCTTGACCTCACAGAGATCAGCCTGCCTCTGCCTCCCAAGCACTGGGAATAAAGGTGTCGGCCACCACACCCTACCATACTCTTGTTCTTGGACAGGTCTGGAAGAGCCAAACCTGCATGGGTCAAGCATGAGACAGAAGGAGTCTTGCTAGCCTACCTAAGACAATAGAGAATTTTTTTTCCTTTGTCTTGACAAATACTAATTTAAAACATTTGTCAGCCAGCTACCATAGTGTGAGTCCAGGCCTTAATGGCTGTGCTTCAGCAGCTTTTAAGGGAATTTAAATGCAGACAGAATTCACTATAAAGCCAGATAGTGAGGGACTCTCTTCAGAGCAACTGATGTTTGCTTCTCACCTGACATCTTTTTTTTTTTTTGTTTTTTTGTTTTTTTGTTTTTTGTTTTCTCGAGATAGGGTTTCTCTGTGTAGCCCTGCCTGTCCTGGAACTCACTCTGTAGACCAGGCTGGCCTCGAACTCAGAAATCCACCTTCCTCTGCCTCCCAAGTGCTGGGATTAAAGGCGTGCGCCACCGCTGCCCGGCCTCACCTGACATCTTGACTAATTAAGGTTATCCTCCTGAGTCTTGTAGGTGTTCAGGTTGTGACCTTTGGCCAGGAACTGAAGGTTCTACCCAAGCATGCAGGTGCTGTATGTCTGCCAGGAATGGGGGATCTGATTTTATGATTTGAGAGTTGCCATCTGCCCTCTTTCGAGTGACTGGAGGTTACCCCTCTGTTGGCCTTTGTGGGAAGGCCCTTCCAAAGGGTTCATTCCCAGGATCCCATCTCCTTAAGCCCTCCCCTACTCTAGGATGTGCATGGAAACATAACCCTCTCCTTGCTAGCAAACTGACTTCTGGGCACACCTCCATTCTTGCTCACTTGGTGGCCTGACTGGGTGGAGCAGACCAGAATAATTGTATGCTCAGCACCATAGATTGTGAGCACTGAGTGTATTATTGGCTGTCATGGCACAAGCTGTTTGTGGCTCCTAAGTGACTTTGTTCCATGTCACATTTGGACTGACTCAAATTTCAGCTTCATGTTAAGAGCACTTCCAGAGTTGCTTACACCTTGCTGCCTGCCCTGTGCTGAAACAAAAGGGGATGCTGTATGGTTTGTGACAAGGGCTGGAATGGGCAATGCTTTGAACAGACATTGTGTTTGCCAGTTGGCTGCATACTCTGGTGCATATGTTGTAGTAAAGGCCCTGCTTTGTGCTGGTTGTCAGCTTAGTGTACAGTGGTTCTTGCTTTGCCTGTTAAGTCCAGAAACACAGGCTAGTACTGGAGCTGAGTGACAGTTATTGTGGCAGTTCAGTAACTGCTAGCCATGTGTGGCAATTACATTGAAGTTAAAATTAAATACAGTGAAAAGTGTAGCTCTCAGATAGACCATGCGTCTGGTGTCCAGTACTTGCTTTGGGCTAATGACTAAGTGTTGAGACAAGTTTTCCTTCAGTAAAGTAGATAGGAACAATACTGATCTAGACTACAATTGGAGGGGGAAGGAGTAAACAGAGAGCTGCTTGTGTGTTGATTTTTCTCTCCACTTCATTAAATCTAGGGAAACAACAGTATTTGTAATGAAGAACATCAAACTCTGAGCTGTAACCTGAATTCTTGTCCAAAATTGAGCATACTGACAGCAAACAGATTGCCGTTTGTCCTGCTGGCCTCTTTGAGGCACACTTACCCATTTAGGAAAGCAGAGCAGGTGTCTGTATTCTACCACCTGTGTGCCTGCCTGGACCAGCTCTCAGACAGCCCTGCCTATCCTTTCTTGGTTACTTGGTGCTGCTCAGAGCCCCTGAGCATCTCTGAGATCTCCATGATTGTTGGAATGTGAGTATGGCCCTGTACTCTGAGTTCCTTTTTTGATGATCTTATAAAGATAATTGATCTGTATCTGATCATGATACAGGGTGACCTGGAGTATTCAAGTTTCTTTCCCCTATTCTGGGCATTCCTTAGACAGCAAGTTGTCATGGGGTTGGTTGCCTCCAACTTTTCTTGGAAGACCATGTCATTTGTGAATATGGGTGTGGGGAGGAGAGCAAGGTCCCAGTGGTCATTATAGGATTAGTACCTACTACAGCTGAACAACCATTGTTTGCATTCCTGGGATGATAGACCCCCTTTCTGCTCTGATCCTTTTAGAGCTGAGGACTCTAGGGATTTGAGGCATTTAATATTTCAAGAGGTTCTCATTCTAGCTTGGTATGTGTGGTAGGATTCTTCCTCCTGATCTGGACGAGGTGAGCAGGTCTGGGACATACACCAAAGTCTCTTGATCTATATATAGCCACTGGATGGGGATTGAGGTATGGGGGTTCTGCCTGTTGGCTAGACAGCACTTGTAGCTAAGCCACATGTTCTGCTCACAGACATGAATGTGTAAGTTGGCCTCTGCCATGGTCCAGTCTTTGGGGTATATTTCTATTTTCCTGGGTTTTATTCAAGCAGCCTGAGTTCCACTTGCTTTGATATCTGCTTCTATTTCAATTCTGCAAGCTCATTTCAGTGGATCCCACCTCTGAGAAAGGCAGGGTTGACAGTGTCCAGGGAGAAACAACAAATAGGCCGAGGCCTCTCTGGCTAGCTTGGGTTGGTCGTGGCTTCTTCAGTGGGTGAAGAGCTGTGGCTGGGGTGGCAGTGTGGTTCATGAGCCTCCGTGTATGAAGATCGTTCTTACTGCCTCTGGTGGGCCCAGAGTTCCTGGGGAAGCCAGTAACCATTGCATTTTCACCACAGGTCTTCAGATGAAGGCAGTGTAGGAGAGTTTCTGCCTCTCTGACAATTATCGGGGCTACCACCAGTTGCCTGTGTCTGTCAGTGCTTGAAATGATACTGTGCTGTAGGTGTTTTGCTCCTGTGCTCTTTTGCACTCAGCCAGGTCCTCACACTCCTGCAGTGCTTTGGGAAAACAAGGAAAGTGGCTCAGGGTAGCAAAGTGTTTGTTTTTCAAGACAGGGTTTCTCTGTATAGCCCTGGCTGTCCAGGAACTCACTCTGTAGACCAGGCTGGCCTCAAACTCAGAGATCTACCTGCCTCTGCCTCCTGAGCGCTGGGATTAAAGATGCATGCAAGATTTGTTTTAATGGTGTGTCTGAGTGCACATGTGAGTATGGAGCTAGAGTTGCAGGTGGTTGTGAGCCACCTCATGTGGGTGTTCAACTGGTGCCCTCTGGAAGGGCAGGGCTATTGTGCCACGGCAGCTTTTCTCCTGTCTCTCATTACACACATTCTTGGAAACCTGTTGGATTCAGGCACAGCTAGATGGGGATACTTTGATGAAAACACCCTCTGTTGTGGTTGTTGGTTTTTTTGTTTGTAAGATTTATTTATTATTATATCTAAGTACACTGTAGCTGTCTTCAGACACTCCTGAAGAGGGCTTCAGATCCCATTACAGATGGTTGTGAGCTACCATGTGGTTGCGGGAATTTGAACTCAGGACCTTCGGAAGAGCAGTCAGTGCTCTTAACCGCTGAGCCATCTCTCCAGCCCCTGTTTGTTTTTTAAAAGGCCCAAGCACCAGTTGCTAGCCTAGATAGATGTGAGTTTCCATTTGAACCCTGCCTGGGAATCTGGGGCCCAGGAAGTGGATCGTCAGATTGAGTTCTAGATCTAGAGACCTCCCACACACCCCACCCCCACCGCACGCATTGCTCCCCGCCCCCCTCTCTCATTCTCTCTTACTTTCCCTCCCTCTTCCCCCTCCTCTCTGCCTTAGCAGTGGAGAGCCCATGGGTATCTGATCTCTGCTCTGTATAGATTATTGAATAATTATTTGGGTTTTGTTTGTTTTTGAGCTAGGGTCTCATATAACCCAGGCTTGCATTGAACTTTTATGCAGCAGAGAATGAGCGGGACTTCTGACCCATTGTTGATCAAAGCCAGGGCCTTGTACAAGCAGTCTGCCCTTACCAAGCTACATCCCCAGCTTGGTTTCATTTCTTTCTCTCTTTCTTTCTTTCTGTCTTTCTTTCTTTCTTTCTTTCTCTCCCTCCCTCCTCCCCTCTTTTCTTTTTTCTTTTCTTCCCCCCTCCCCCCAGACAGGGTTTCTCTGTGTAGCCCTGGCTGTCCTGGAACTCACTCTGTAGACCAGGCTGGCCTCGAACTCAGAAATCTGCCTGCCTCTGCCTCCCAAGTGCTGGGATTAAAGGAGTGTGCCACCGCCTAGCTTTCCCTTCCCTTCTCTTCCCTTCTTCCTTCCTTCCTCCCCTCCCTCCCCCTCCGTCCCTCTCTCTCTCTCTCTCTCTCTCTCTCTCTCTCTCTCTTATTGGAAAGGAGTTTCCCAAAGAACGTGAACTCAGGCATGGAACTCGGTCTTCTTGCCTTAGCCTTCAAGGTAGCTGGTACTACAAATATGTCTTACTAAGCTCAGTTGAGATTTTTCTTTTTAAGAAGAAAAAATACATAATTGGTCATTATATACATAATACATAAAAGTGGCTATGCACACTTTTAATTCCAGCACTAGGAAGCAGATGTAGGTGGATCTTTGTGAGGCCAGCCAGGACTACACAGAGAAACCTTGTCTCAAAACAAGAAAGAGGATGTAGGGGGCTGGAGAGGTACCCCAAGTGGGTACAAGTGCTTGCACACCTGAGTTCAGATTCTTAGCACTTACCTAAATGCTGGGCATGGCTGTCTCTACCCCAGCATTTGGGGGAGAGGGGCAGAGATAGGTGAATCTTGAGGGCAAGCTAGCCAGCTAGCCTAGCCAAATGGCAAGATTTTGTTTTAGTGGTGTTAGAAATGGGTCTGAGGTCTCCATGCAAAGAACAAAACATAAAAGGTTTGCTTACTTCTGTGAAAGGGTGTCCAGTTGTATATCAAGTCAGCCATGTGGGCAAGCACAGCAGCAGAGCTTGGGGTTCTCATGGGATCTGTTAACAGAAAAAGTAGCACTGTTCCTAAGGAAAGTATGTTTAAAAGCAGGAGGCACAGTCTTGAGCACATACTTTGATTTTAGACAAATGTTAGGTTATGGGCTTGTCCCAAGATCAGAGCTTCTAGAACTAGGAAGAGTAAGCCCGAGGTCGGCAGGTCCCAGTGGTCGGAAGAGCACTCCAAACCCTTGCCAAAGGAGGCACAGATTGCAGATTGCAGGTGACTTCCTTTGTTCCATTTTGACAGAAAAGACACAACGGTGGTGGCGCACGGCTTTAATCGAAGCACTTCGGAGGCAGAGGCAGGCAGATTTCTGAGTTCGAGGCCAGCCTGGTCTATGAAGTGAGTTCCAGGACAGCCAGGGCTACACAGAGAAACCCTGTCTCGAGAAGACACAGCACATTTTACTTACTTTCCACACAGGTGTCCTGTCTCAAGACAGTGAGGTAGCCAAGGATAGGCAACATCTGACATCCTGCTCTGGCCTGTACATGCACATGCTTGTTTTATTTTGCTATAATTTAAGTTTTCTTTTACATTTATTTGTGTGCAGTCATGCCACAGTGTGTACAAGTGTAGGTTAGAAGACAATTTATTGGAGTTGGTTTTCTTCCCGCAAATATAGAAGTCCCAGGGATCAGACTTCTCTTCAGGCATGGTGACAAGAACCTTGACCCATGGAACCATCTCACAGACCTCGTTTTGTTTTTAAGCAGGAAGTCTTATCAAAAATAAAATGATATGGTCAACTGTTAGACCATCATTGGAAGAAAATGACTGTTGTTTTTTTTTTTTTTAAGATTTATTTATTATTATTATAAGTACACTGTAGCTGTCTTCAGACTCACCAGAAGAGGGCGTCAGATCTCATTACGGATGTTTGTGAGCCACCATGTGGTTGCTGGGATTTGAACTCAGGACCTTCGGAAGAGCAGTCAGTGCTCTTGACAGCTAAGCCATCTCTCCAGCCCCAGCTGTTGATCTTTTGGTGTACAGAGCCTCAGATACATGTTTCCATATAGCTCTCTTAAGTTCTTAAAACTTACATTTAGTTGATGTAAGCTAACTTAATATATGAGACCTCTTAAAAGCATAGTGTTAAGTGAAAGAAGCCTGCCATAGAACCCCACACTGTGTGTGGTTCTGTTTATCTGGAGTCTCAGAATTGGCAAATCCAGAGTCAAGAAGCAGATTGGTAGCTACTAACAACTGAGAAGGATCAAGGGAGAGGAAAGTGCCCCTAAGGGGTACAGAGTTTCTGGGGGGATGAAAGTGGCATAAAATTATGGTATTGATGCTGAGCTGCCTAAAACTCAGGTCCTTCCACCTCCATTGTCCATGTGCAGGGATAATGGAAGTACATCACCATGTTTCACATGAGAAAATGTGTTTAAAAATACAGATGAAGGGTTCAGTTATCAGTCTATGATTAAACTCCTGTCAGCTACATATAGTGGCACATGCCTGCACTCTGCACTTGGGATGTGGGGCAGGAGAGTCAGGGGTTCAGTCATCCTCTGGCACAGACTGAACTCAAAGCCATCCTGGGCTACTTAAGACCATGTCTCAAATAAATAAAAATAAAGGCCACTTTACTTTATAGTTGGCCACAAGGGCCAATAAGGCTTGTCAAATAAGGATGCGTCCCTGGGACTCTCTTAGTGGGAGGAGAAAGCTAACACCTGGAGCACTGACCTCCATACACACTCTGGCATGTATGTGTTCCTTTGAAATGAAATATTAAATTAAAATAAGTGGGGCTGGAGAGCTGACTTAGTGAGCTGGAGCACTGGCTACTTTTCCAGATAGCCTGAGTTCTAATCCCTTGTGGCAGCTCATGACTGACTCAGTAACTCCAGTGTTCTCTTTTGATGTCTGTCAGTACCAGACATACAAGTGGTACACAGGCATACATGCAAGCAAAACATCCTTACATGAAACATAAAATTTAGTCTAGAAATAAGTATTAAAAACAGAGTTTTAAAAATAAAATTACTGTGTTTCCTAGCAACTTTACATCTGGGTATTTGTCCAAAAGAACTGAAAATAGGAGGCTCAATATTTGCCTGATGAGAGATCTGTCCATGGAATTTCACGTAAGGACAGGAAAGCTGACATCTGTGACTTCCATACATTAGCCAGATGTGATGGTGCACACCTTTAATCCCAGTACTGAAGAAGTAAGGGACAGGTAGATCTTTAAGTTCAAGACCATGTGGTCTAGGTAGGAAGTACCAGAACAACTAGGGCTACATAGTGAGACCCTGTCGGAAGAGGAGGAGGAGCTAAAAGTTAAAAAAAAAAATGAAATGGGGACCCCACACAAAAACAAACATTCCATTAATGTGTAGTACCTAGAATAGCTGAGTAGAATAGAAAATAGGATGGTGGGTACAAAGGGGATTCAATGGAAAAGATTTTTAATTTAAACCTTCTGGAGATTAGTTCTGTAATGGTGTAGCTGTATTTAACAAGGTGCTAAATTTTGTTATGTATATTTTATCATAGATAATAATAAAATTTATGTTTCAGTCAAACAGCCATGGCCCACATGTTTTCGAGACAGGGTTTCTCTATGTAGCCCTGGCTGTCCTGGAACTCACTCTGACCTCAAACTCAGAAATCTGCCTGCCTCTGGCTCCCAAGTGCTGGGATTAAAGGTGTATGTCACCACTGCCCGGCAGGGCCCACATTTTTAATCTCAGGACTCAGTAGGCAGATCTGTTGTGAGTTCAAGACCTGCCAGGGATATCCTGTTTGAAAAGAAACAAAACCAAAAACCTTGTACTCAATCCCTTAAGGAGTAGGAAGCAAATCTTGCCTTTTCCCACATAGCAGAGACTGTCTTGCGTCTTGGCTTGTGAAGCCTCATTTCCTTACTTTTCCTAGTTGACAACTGAAGACAGGACAACAGAGCTTTTTAGCTCTGTACCTAGTGAAGCATGAAAGGCACCTGCTGCTTGCATGTCCTCTACAGGATGCTGTGCCCTACTTGGGCAGCAGGTAGCCACATTTAGTTTTCTCACTTATTGGGCAGACTCAGCTCTAAACAGACTTTGGTCTTAAACAGATATTTTTAGACTTTGGGAACACTGACATTTGAGGTCTAGCCTTGGGTTGGGGGTGAGGCAGGAACTACAGAGCCCTTTACACAGTCTGCCAGACATTCTTGGGGTACCTGCATCCCAGATAGTTTCCCTTATAGCTACTTTTTGCTGCGATGCCAATACTGCCAAGTGACCTAACTATCCCCATCCCTTACACAAAACTGATTGATCTAGGCATGGCCCATGACCTGAGATACTGGAGCAAGGTTGTCACCTGTTCTACTGAAGGGGTCAGGATAGAATGACCCCTCACCTCACCTAGTGTTAGCAAAGTGTAGGACCAGAGATTGTGCCAAGTGTAGGGTCAGAGGTCCTACACTTGAGGTCCTTTCCAGAGGTCCTGGAAAGGGGCTGAAGAGATAGCTCAGTGGATAAGGCACTCTGTGCTTGCAGGAGGGACACCTAAATAGCAGCTGGATGTGCCAGCCTGTATCTGTAACCCCAGTGCTGAGGGAGGGAAGAGACAAATGGATGCCTGGAACACTTGTTGGCCTGCCAGTCTAGCCAGTTGGCAAACTCCAGGGACCTTTTTTTGTTGTTGTTGTTGTTTTTCAAGACAGGGTTTCTCTGTGTAGCCCTGGCTGACCTGGAACTCACTCTGTAGACCAGGCTGGCCTCGAACTCAGACATCCGCCTGCCTCTGCCTCCCAAGTGCTGGGGTTAAAGGTGTGCGCCACCACTGCCCGGCAGGGACCTTATTTTTAAAAACAACAAAAAAAGAGGCTTTGTTTGAGGCAGAGGCAGGGGGATCTCTGAATTCAAGGTTCAAGTACTTCATGGTGGTCTACAAAGTGAGTTCCAGGACAGCCAAGGCTACCCATAGAAAACATGGTAGAGCCAGGAGGTGGAGGAGAGGAAAACAACACTGACCTGGCCTCCAAATGCACACACCTGTCTGAGCACCTACACATGCATACAACACACAGAACAAGAGTCATGTTATAAGCAGCCTTCTCTACATTGCCTTTTCCCCTGGATTCATTTTCTCAGGCATTTTGTTGTTAGTGTCCCCCAGCCCTTGACTCTCAGCTGCCATTTCACATTGGAGCATCATTGCAGGAGGGTACAGTATTATATCTCTAATCTGAAAAGCTTCAAATTTTGAAACTTTTGAGTGCTCATTTGATGCCACAAGTGGAAAATCCCACACTCCGTCATTGACATGACAGGCAGTCACAATGCACGTGCAGTCAAAATGCCTTACAAAGTATCTTAGGTTCACTTGTAAACTAGTCAGGGTAACTATGACAATGATCAAACACTATGACCTAAGCACGTTGGGGAGGGAAGAGTTTATTGGGCTTACACTTCCTTATCCGTAGTCTATCAATGAAGGAAGTCAGGACAGGAACTCAAGCAGGGCTGGAACCTAGAGGCAGGAGCTGATACGGACAGAGGCCATGGAGGAGTGCTGTTTACCTAAGGCTTGTCCCTTATGGCTTGCTCATCCCACTTCATTTCTTTTTTTTTTTTTTTTTTTTTTCGAGACAGGGTTTCTCTGTATAGCCCTGGCTGTCCTGGAACGCCTGCCGCTGCCTCCCAAGTGCTGGGATTAAAAGCATGCGCCACCACCTCCTGGCTTTCCATAATATTTTTATTGGTTGAGGATTTCACATCATGAAACTTGGGCACCCTCACTTCCTAGTCCTCTCAGGTTTGCCCCCTCACACGCCCTTGGGACCCTCCCCTCATCCCCTCCCAAAAGAATGAGAAAAACAAAACCAAAAAAACAAGTCCCAATTTGTGTTTTCCATATAGGTGACTAGCCTCTTAAAACTGAGTCCTTCTCTACCCACACCCCACTAGAGAAGCCATTAATTGTAGAGAGCTGCACTTCGGCACCACAATTTAAGAATTCTCTTAAATGGCTTTCTGTCTAGACTGTCACATTTTGGGGGTCAGAGTTGTTTCAGAAGCCTTCTATGTCCCTCATTCTCAACTCTTGAGTCCATGGTCATCAATACCATGGCAGAAGTCAGTGGGAGCATGGACCACAGGCATTCACTTCAGCCTACTTTCTCACAGGGCATAGAGCACCAGTCCAGGGATGGAACCACCCACAATGGGCTGTGGTTCCCCGCCCCCCAGTCAATCACTAAAAATATGTCCTGCAGCTGGATCTTATGGAGGCATTTTCCCAATTGAGATTCTCTCCTTCTCAGATGACTCTGGCTTGTGTTGAGCTGCCATGAAACTAGCCAGCACAGCTGTGCAAGGCAAGGGCAAAACTGAATTGCTCTTCACATTAGGGAGTGTCCCCATGACATCTTCTTAAGTCTGTTGACTATTCTCCAATCTGAATACATCCAAAGTCCAGAAGAACACTGTTCTCCAGCATTTCTGATGAGGGGATACGCAGCCTGTAGTAGTAGTGGCTGCAGCAGTGGCAGAAGTAGTCACACCAGCAGTGGCTGCAGCAGTTGTCATTGTTTTTATTGTTTACAGGTACCAATGGTCAGATGACCTAGAATTTAAGGCCCAGGGCTTTCTAAGTTGGGGCCTGCTCCTGCCCATCACTTGTCCTACTTCAATTTTCCACTGGTGTGGAAACCAAGCTTTTGGCTGGCCTTTTGGTTGGTATTTGACTCAGACATAAAAGCTAGCCACTCAGGCTGGAGTGGCTGAGAGATGGCTGGACTTGGTCTTTACTGAGGAGTTCAGCACCAGTTTCTGAAGTAGATGAGACCCTTCAAAACCCACACATGCTATGGCATGCAGGACTCCCTCCTACCAGTGCATGCTGATACCTTGTCTGGTCCCATGCACTTCAAAATAGCGGACTTGTGCTTCATGGATGCTTGGTTTGGGTGTTTCCATTTTCTTCCTGGAAATACACTTCTCTAAAGATTCTACCATCTCAAAAGATACTTGGGACTATTTTTCTTTTTCTTTTTCTTTTTTTTTTAGGGGGAGTGGTTTTTTGAGACAGGGACTATTTTCTTTTTTGGTTTTTCGAGACAGGGTTTCTCTGTATAGCCTTGGCTGTCCTGGAACTCACTCTGTAGACCAGGCAGGCCTTGAACTCAGAAATCCACCTTCCTCTGCCTCCCAAGTGCTGGGATTAAAGGCGTGCGCCACCACCGCCCAGCTTGAATCCACATTTTGCCTTGAGTTCCACAGTGGGGGAAGAATTGCTTCAGATACTCTGTGCATAGGGAGGTGCCCTGTTCCCATTTTGAAAGTGGGCAGGATTTGGAAGTAGCGCTGCCTGGAATCTGTTTCACAGATGGGTGTGTAAATTACTGGTTGATGGACATGAAACCACAAAGGGAATCTCTTGGCAGTGAGTGCACTCACTTGAAAACAGAATCCATTAACTGTCCTCTACTATCAAGGGACTTTGTTGTTTTTGAGACAGGGTCTCCCTGTGCAGCTCAGACGAGCCTGGAAGTCTGTTGACTCCTGAGTGCTGGTATTGTGTGTGCCAGCATGGCTGGCCTCAACTCTGACTTTGAGCTGGAAAGACCTTAAGCTTATTTATTGGCTAAAAGTGTATGACAGTAATTGTGTCCTGTTGTGAAGAAGCAGCTGCAGTGGCCTGCTCACCTTCCTCCCCTTGAACTTTACTCTAAATGGAGAAAGCCCACGGGTGTTTATGGGAAAGACTGCTTTCCAGTTGGGATTGTCTGCTTCCTGGGGCTCTCAGGTGGTCTGCCACATGGCATGTCAATGGACAGGCTGCTTTGGCCATGTCTCATGCTGTGGCTTTTTAGTTTTATTTTTTGTGGTGTTAGGAGTGAGTGAGTCCTGTGCAGACTAGGCAAAGTCTGTATCTGAGCCATCTCCATCCCCATGCTGAGGCTTCTGGTCCCACCCCAAGGAATAGCCTTCTCCCTGGAGCACACCTGACTTGGGGTTTGTGATTTAATTAAGCCTTACCTGAGCCCAGCTTAATTGCAGTCACTGTTTCAGGGTAAAGTATTTCTATTGCCTGAGTTCAAGGCATTGCCTTTTTACTAAAGGGGTGCTGGTCTGGGTATGGGGGGTCTTTTTTCTCACTGTGTCGACCGGACATGTCTTGAACTCAAAGATCTGCCTGCCTCTCCCTCCAGAGTATATAGAGAGAAGGTGTAAGCCACCATGCCTGCCCACCTTTGTGATGTTTTTGTTTCGCTATTTCTTTCAGGGGAAAAATTGCTGTCTTGTAGGTTGGGCTCTGAAGCAAAGAAACCTATAAGTGGGATGTCCTTGAAGCTGAGGCAGACATTTGCCCAACCCTACACACTCCAATAGGTTAGACTATTCAACCTAACCTCCTTGTCTTTTCCCTCCACTAAAGGGTTAGCCTGTCTGCTACAGACTGCTACATTGTACATGAAATCTACAGTGGGGAGAATGCCCAGGACCAGTTTGAGTATGAGCTGGAGCAGGCGCTGGAAGCCCAGTACAAGTACATTGTGATAGAGCCCACCCGAATTGGAGATGAGACAGCACGCTGGATCACCGTAGGCAATTGCCTGCACAAGACGGCTGTGTTGGCAGGTACTGCCTGCCTTTTCACCCCATTGGCACTGCCCCTGGATTACTCCCACTACATCTCCCTGCCTGCTGGAGTGCTGAGCCTGGCCTGCTGTACCCTCTATGGGATCTCCTGGCAGTTTGACCCTTGCTGCAAGTACCAGGTGGAGTATGATGCCTATAAACTGTCCCGCCTGCCTCTGCACACGCTCACCTCCTCCACACCAGTGGTGCTGGTTCGGAAGGACGACCTGCACAGAAAGAGACTGCACAACACAATAGCCCTGGCTGCCCTGGTGTACTGTGTAAAGAAGGTTTATGAGCTCTATGCGGTATGACTGCAGGAGAGTGGGACGAGAAGCAGAACCACAGGGCCCACAGGACTCAGATCTCTACAGCAGCACTGGGTTTTCTCTGTGAAGCAGCAGCACCTGGGAAAGTGTTTGGTTAAATACATGTTATTTTTTTAAGCAAAAATAACAGATCATGGGTGTGCCAGGATACACCATTACACAGCTCATTACACTAAGATGTCTATTTCCATAACCCAGGAGTGGCTCCCAGGCTGTGGAAGTGTGACTGAGCAATGGAATATGGATAGGAGCCAATGCTACTTTCTGAGGGGTATGAACTTGCTGTGGGGGTGTCTTAAGTATATTGTTTAACTATACCATTCAGAAGCCAAGCGGAAGCTATTGACCATTAAAATTATGAGCATTTCACTTCTGTTCTCTTTTTCTGCCTGTGTCTGCAGCTGCTGCTGTGTGTGGGATGGGCAAATGCTGCAGACACACCCTGCTGTGCCTCCTTGCAGCAGAGTGGCTCTAGAGCTAATATTCTGCCAGAAAGAATACATAATAGGAATAGCTACCTGGCTTCTGGCCTGCTAGTCTAGCCCAGTCGTGGTCCCCCTTAGCCATGTTGTTACCACTGATGATGTACTGTTTAAGGATCCAGCAGGATAAGGAGGCCTGGGTTTCCCTCTGGCTCACCTGGGAGCCTCATCATCCAGAAGCCCTTCTCCAAAGACTGACTTGACTTAAAGAGAGCACAGAAATCTCTGCTGTTATGGAGCCCCAGTGCCTCAGGCTGTGGGAAGCGCCTTTGCCCAGGGCATTTAATCTTACAAGGTTTGTTTTTGAGACTGCCTTTCTTGCTGTACTGGAACTTGGCCGTGTAGACCAGGCACAGGCCTGGAACTCAGATCCTCTGTTGCCTCCTGAGTGTTGGGGTTAAAGGCATGTGTGCCACCATGACCAGCTTTGTGTCTTTATTTTTTTTTCCCTAAGGTTCACAGTAAGTGGAAAATGATTCCCTGGATAAAGGCTGGGGCATGGCACTCTGGTCTCTAGTAGATAGCTGAGGCAGCTTCTCCATAGGAAGTTGTGATGCCCAGCATCAGGAAGGAGTCTTAACCTGGATATAAGGTTTAGAGACTTACAGGAGTGATTGGTTTAGCCATTTGTGATAGGAGAGGTCCAGAGTTGGGAGACATTTTTAAAAGCCCCCAAAGTGTAAGATATCGTGACTTAATTCCAAGTACTGTAGATAGAAATACTAATGATTCTGGGGAATGGTAAAGACGTAACTGCCTTGGCCATGAACAAATGTCTAGGGCAAATTGGTATCTGATATCTATAAGAGAGCTGAGTGGCTGAAGGCCAACTTGAGCCTAATGGGTAAGCACAGCATGGGAGAGGTTTCTGTAACAAGCAGCCAGTCACCTGGTCTGGCACATCAGATTGCATGGGGGAGGGGTGGTGACTATGGGCTGGGGACCTCATTTCAGCTGAGCAGATGCCCTTGCCCAAAATAGAAACCAGGTACAAATAGCTCCTTCCTATTTCCCAGGCTGCACTGAACAAAGTGACTCTTGTTAAGTGGACTAACCCAGATTCTGAAGTGCCATCTTGGTCATTTGGCCCCTGGCCAGAAGAGCAGGGGTAGCTGAGCCTGGGCTGGGCTAGGCTGTGAGAGGGGCAGCATATGGACCTTATCCTGGTGGTAGCCACAGTGCTTTCACAATAGCTTTCTCTGTTGAGAAGAAAGAAAAGTCGCATGGCCTGGACCATCCTGTTGGAAACTCACCTGATAGAGTTCTGTGCGACCCATTAGGGCATGTGTCACGGAAGGATTCTAGTCTCAGCAGCCTACCTGATGCCACTTTCAGGAGCAAAGCGCGCTGTCAAGGGAGAGTTAACAGTAAACACACAGGCAGATCCTGGGGAGCTCTAGCCATGTGGTCCAGTGGCTGTGTCCTTGTTGCCCGAGAGGCATGAACTTGCCCTGCAGAATGGAGTGCTGCAGGGTCAGGCATCATCAGTGGCCAGACAACCACAGATTTCAAGATCAAGATGGGGACTGAACTGTTATCACCAAGATACTCAAAGGGGCAGGAGAGCAAAGTCAGGAATGCAGTTGGGTAAAGGCAGGCTAGGCCCAGGCCTTCCAGGCATACAGCTCTGGGTAACTGTAGGTAGGAAGAGGGGCTCAGGTTGGCTGGGAATAGCTATGCATTACAGAGCCTTGCTGATGGCTCTTGCCCTCAGACCTGGGCTTAGGTCATCAGCTAGCATGAGAAGCAAAGGACATGGCTAGAGTGTCTATGAGTATGCTGGTCACATGAGTCCTTGGTGCCCTCACTTTTGGAGTGAGAGCTCAGTAGCTCTTAGGTTGCCTACCAGTGTCTCCCAAACCAGCCTCAATGGTTTGATGTTCTATCCTGTGATGACTGAGTGTGCTGTTGTCATGGCTTATCATTTTATTTAATGGAGAAGGAAGAATGGTAACTGGAGGTGACCCTTCTCAAAGTGCCAGCCAACAGGTGTGTGTGTGTGTGGGGGGGTATGCTGCTGTTCGCTAGGAACATGCTGGGGTGCTTTGTGCTTTATGCCACCAGGGACTAGGCTGCAGCCCTAGTAACAGTTGTTGCTGGTGCTGATTCCACCCCCTAGCCCCCACCCCAGCACTGTGATCTGCTATGAACACTAAGGAGTCCCTCTCCTCCTCCCTGGCAGGAAGGTGGATGGTATCTGCGGAAGACGAGAGGCCACCCTCGATCTGTATCCACATTTTACCTAGATGGTTCAAGAACCATCTAGGACAAGGTGTGGGCCATGGTAAAAAAAAGTCACCTGGTCTGGTCACACACTCATCTTCTTTCTCCCATGGAACTTGAAATCCTGCAACACTGACCTTAGGCTATTTGCAGCTATTTTTAACCACCTATCAGGGTCAAGAGTACAAGGCACTGGAGAGATGGCTCAGTGGTTAAAGAGTCCTGGCTGCTCTTGCAGAGGATGCAGATTCAATTCCCAGCATCCACATGGCAGTTTAAAACTGTCCATAACTTCAGTCCTAGAAAATCTGGTGCCCTCTCCTGGCTTCCACAGGCATCAGACATTGCATATGGTGCATAGCAGGCATGTGCACAGACAGAACACATACATATAAAATAAAAAACAAAACCCAACAGCTTAACAGTAAGCAGATAAAACACAAACAGGAAAAGGGGAAAGTATCCTTATTTGCAAATGCTGCTTCTACATGACTAGACTTCACCAGAAGAATAGAACTGACAAGCATTCTCAGCAAAGGGGCAGGATAAAGACCTTGACAAAGAAAACTTTAAAACGTTCAAGAAAGACACTGAAGACACTAGAAGGTGGGAAGACCTCCATTTTTACTGGCTGGAAGAATTGATATTGTAAAAATAGCAATCTTGGGTTGGGTAATGTAGCTCAGTTTGTGACTGCCTAATATTCATGAGGCCCTAGGTCTGATGTTTATTTACCACTCTATAAACTGATGTGGTGCACATGCATGGCCCCAGCATTTGAGAGGCTGGGGTAGGAGGATTAGGATTAGAAGGTCACCCTTGACTACTGAGTGAGTTTGAGGTCAGAATAAGATGTAGTCTGGGAGGGAGGAAAGAACTATATACAGTATCAGATATAATCAGATTCAATTCTTAATAAAAACTAGAAAGACAAACTTCAGAAGTGTAAAGGACCCCAGATAACCACAGTAATCTTGAACAAAAGGAATAAAAGTGAGAGGTCATCCCCTTACAAAGCAAAAAGTTATGTCACAGTCGTCATAACAATCAGTGCAGTATTAATTAGCATTAAACAGACATAGACTAATGAGACAAAATAAAAGACTGATATAGGAACTCACATCACTGGAGCTACCTAATTCTACAAAGATGCCAAAAATGCACAATGGCGAAGGCCTGGACATCCACACGGGCAAGAATAAAACTAGATCTTTATCTCACCCTGGACAGAAATACATCAGTTCCAAATAGACCGAGGATCTTTATGGAAGATGTGAAACTCAAACCTGTTAAGAAGAAGTAGGGAAAATACTTCCAGAAATACACACAGGCGAGCACTTTGAACAGGACCCCTGCGGCTTAGGTGACAAGGTCAGCAAGCGATAAATCAGACCTCATGAAGCTAAAGGGCTTCTACAGCAAAGGGAGCTTAACTTTTTTTTTTTTTTGGTTTATCGAGACAAGGTTTCTCTTGTAGCCCTGGCTGTCCTGGAACTCACTCTGTAGACCAGGCTGGCTCCAAACTCAGAAATCCACCTGCTTCTGCCTCCCAAGTGCTAGGATTAAAGGCGTGGGCCACCACTGCCTGGCTGGAGCTTAACTTTTAAGTGGAGAGAGCCAACAGGATTAAAGAAACTTTGTCAGTTAGAGCTGAGAGGGTTAACATCTAGAATACACAAAGAACTTTTAAAAAATTAACAATTAGCCGGACAGTGGTGGTGCACACCTTTAGTCCTAGCACTGGGAGGCAGAGGCAGGTGGATCTCTGGTCTACAGAGTGAGTTCTAGGATAGCCAAAGCTATACAGAGAAACCCTGTCTCGAAAAACCAAAAAACAAACAAACAAAAAATGAACAATTAAGGGGAATAATGAAATAAACCATAACAGATGAAATAAATACAAATGGTCAAAAACTGTGAAAACTCACTACCCATCAGAGCAGTGCAGGTCAGAGACCTCACTTCAGTTACAAAGTTAGTCATTAAGAAAACTGCAAATGCTGGCCTGGATGTGGGCAAAGGGGAACCCTTAGACACTGCTGGTAAGAATCTAAACTAGTGTGACCTGTATGGAAATCAGTATGGTTTCTCAAAACACTAGAAAGATCTGCCGTGTACTGTGTACCCACAGGATGCCAGTGAGACCATCTGAGACACTTGCTCATCAGTAAGCGCTACAATGCTAACTACAATAGCTAAGCTATGCAACCAGCCTAGGTGTCCAGCACCAGACAGGAAATAGAGATAGGGATAAGAAAACGGCATACTCACTGGATTTTCTTTCTTTCTTTCTTTTCTTTTCTTTTTTTTTTTGGTTTTTTGAGACCCTTTTTCTGGCTGTCGTGGAACTCAGTCTGTAGACCAAGCTGCCCTCAAACTCAGAACTTCCCCTGCCTCTGCCTCCCAAGTGCTGGGATTAAAGGCATGTGCCACCACTGCCCGGCTTGGACTTTCTTCAGCTATAAAAAATAACAAAGTTAAGCTGAGCAGTGGTGGCACACGCCTTTAATCTCAGCACTTGGGAGGCAGAGGCAGGTGGATTTCTGAGTTCAAGGCCAGCCTGGTCTAAAGAGTGAGTTCCAGGACAGCCAGGGCTATACAGAGAAACCCTGTCTTGAAAAAAACCAAAAATAAATAAATAACAAAGTTTTACACATTTGTGAAAAAATAAATGCAGCTGGAGACAGTATCTTGAATTAAGCCAATCTCAGAAGACAGGTATCATGTTTTTCTCATTTGTGGCTCCTAAATTCCATACAGTCACATAAAATGTGGTATATAGACAATAAAATAGAAGTGAAGGGAATGGAAGGAGATTGATGAGAGAGAGAAAGGGCAGACAGGGAGGAGGTGTGCTCAACACACAATGTGTATCTGTTCTTTTTAAAGGCAATTGAGCAGGCCCAGAGCTAAGTGAACATGACTGCTTTATAAGGGAGTTTTACTCTTATCTGGGGAGATCTCCAGTGGACCTCCTTATGGTTTCAGCTTTCAGTTTCTGTAACACAAAAGACTTCTTTCCAGACCTGCGCACCATGCCTTTTTCAGAAGTCAGAGGTGGCCAGACAGTGGTGTTGCAATGGTGATTCATGCCTTTCATCCCGGCACCCAGGAGGCAGAGGCAGGCAGATCTCTTGAGTTTGAGGCCAGGCTGGTCTACAGAGGGAACTCCAGGACAGCCAGGGCTACACAGAGAAACCAAAAGTCAAAGGTGAACACAAGGGCTCTTCCTAGCTTTGCCTAGAGTCAAGGTACTGCCTGAGAAGTGCAACCACAGCCCGGACTTCTGCAGTCTGAGAGCCTTCTTACAAAGTCACACCAGAGCCAAGCAGGACTCTCCTTGTTGGCTGCTCTCTAACAGGTTCACCTTCAGCTTGGAATGGTACCCGGTGAGGCTGCTCTAAAAGTAGCAGGACCAAGGGAGAGGACTAGGGGGAATTCTTCCTGATGCTAAAGCTGGCACTACATAGGATACACCAAACATCCATTACACACTCACACACTTTCTACAGTAAGAGCAGGACCTGGGACTATCTTAAGGCGTTCTCCCTCAGGCCTTTACCATAAGAACTGGGCCAGTGGTCTCCAATAAGCCAAACTTAAAAGAGATTTGGGAAGGTGGGGTAAATAGGGATGGGGTGGTACACACCTTTAATCCCAGCCCTGGGGGTTGGGGGGCAGAGGCAAGTGGATTCTTAAGTTTAAGGTCTATAGAGTGAGCTCCAGGTCAGCTGGGACTACACAGAGAAGCCCTGTCAAAACAAAACAAAAAGCCACACTTAGTGCCAGTGCTATTATGCCTGGTCTCCAAACCTCCAGAACCACTTCTGACATCAGGGACGTCCGAGACTCAGAAGACGTGTCATGTGGTTCTTCTACTGTGAACTCTGACCCACTGTTCAGTCATTTATTTTACATCTTTTAGAGTCCCCACACAACTCCATATTTCACTCCCTAAGGGCTAATCCACTCCCTGGGAAACAAACACAAGATAGCCCTCTACCAGGTCTCAGCTGCAAACCCCATGCACTGCAGCCCCAGCCCAGGAAGGTGTGGTACTCAGTCTTATCAGGCTGCCCAAGCTAGCAGCTCTGCCAACATCAGGAGCTCTTGGATTTTCGTTCTTTTCTGGCCCTAGAGGCCATGATTCTGAAGAAAAGGCCGGGAGCCAGAGTTCTGATGTAGACAGCCATGGACGGCAGAAAGTCAACCAAGAGAACATCTTTCTTCTTCTTCCCCACAGCATCAAAGACATCCCGGGCCACCTCTGCAGCACTTCGGCCCTGGGCTGTGTTCTTGTCTAGAGCTACAGTAAATAAATGAAAAAGGACCTAAGGATAAACAAGGAGGCATGAGGCCAGCCAACGTCTCAGTCCCACCAGAGGACCTCCCGGAAGGAGGGGATATTACACTGAGAAAATGAGAAACGCTTATGGTTCAGAGCAGGGAAATGGGGACAAAAGAGATACAGACAGGATGACAGACTGGGCACACCAGTTAGTGTGTGGAACCAAAGGAAGTGTGCCTGTTTGGTGCTCTCTGGTAGATGCCAAAATCTGGCACAGGTAAGCCTCAAAGTGGACTCCACCCCTATCTAAAGAAGACTTGGGGCTGGAGAGATGACTCAGCAGTTAAGTGCACTTGAGATCTCAGAGGTCCTAAGTTTCAATCCCAGCACCCACATGACACGGCATCTGTAATGAAATCTGATTCCTTCTCTGGAGTGTATAACGACAGCACTCATACATAAAAATACATAAATCTGCCAGGTAGTGGTGGCGCACGCCTTTAATCCCAGCACTTGGGAGGCAGAGGCAGGCGGATTTCTGAGTTCGAGGCCAGCCTGGTCTACAGAGTGAGTTCCAGGACAGCCAGGGCTATACAGAGAAACCCTGTCTCGAAAAAACAAAAACAAAACAAAAAGAGAAAAACAAATCTAAAAAACCCAGAAAGTTGTCGGGCTTGGTGGCAGATGTTTACCCATCGAACCATCTGAACTGGCCTGAAAATCTTCTTGACTAGATGTTCTGCATCTGGACAACAGCAGCCAGTGACTGGGGATGGTCTGTCATCTCTGTCCTGGCAGGGTCACAAGGCCATCAGTGGGAGATGGTAAAGACCACTTGACCCCATTTGCATCCCTATGCGCCTAGTTAGGAGTAAGCGGCTGTCTCAGTTCCCAGTGCCATGAAGAACTGGATGAGCAGCAGATGGGACAGTTAGGAGGGTGTAGGGTAACAGCATTGATGCTCCTTCATCATCTTGCTAACAAAGCAGAACCAGTTGGCAGACGCCACTCAGAACCCGAGCTCCCTTGCTGGTATCTGTCCTCACTGTGCTTGCCACAGAAGAATGAGAAGCTAAGAAATGGCTGAGCTGAATTTTCTAAGGGACAGATTTGCAGCTGTCTGGCTCCTGCCACTGTGACTTTCTGCTGTGGCAAAGGAGCTAGCTGATTCAGGTCTGGTTGGATGAATGCAAGACCTGCATCAGCTGGGTAGCATCAGCTGCACAGACCCACAGAGAACACATCCCAGGGCAGGCCTTAGTGTCAGTCTGTTGGGGCAGATAGATAGCAGACTTGCTCCAAGCTCAGGAAGGTAAGGCTGGCTCTAATAGTTCCAGCACTCATGGACCAGCTGACCCAAGATGGAAGTCAACTGCTCTTTGTGTGTTCCTATATGCATAAGCAGGGGTCAGGCTGTTCAGCCCATGTGCAGAACCTATAGGTTAGTGAAGCACTGCTCTGGCTGAGCAGGCTAGAGACTGACACACCACCAGCCTCACCTGAACACTACCCCTGAAAACAGCCACTTTCTAATGCCTTGCATAGGAGCCAATTATGCCCCCTCCTTCTTCTGACCCCATCTCCTTCCCCCCATCAGTTTGACTGATTTAGTCCTAATTATGATAATATTCCTTGGGCCTTGGGATCTGCAGATGAGCTAGTGGGAAGTTTGATGACATTTCAGCTAAGGGGTTTACTGTGCCATTTCTCTAACTACTGGGGCTGGCGGTTGTTCTGAAAGCTACAGTTGTGATGATAAGGCCGAGGAGGAAACTCCAAGTACACAGCAGTCCACATCTGCAACCAACACTCAGGCCAACAGAGTGCTGTACTATGGTCAAGCTGTAGCTCTTAGTGATGAAGGAGAAGCCGGACCTACCTCCATATCTAGAGCCATCGGCGGTGACAGCATTTACAGAGAGGTTGGTATGGATGTAGCCAGGGCTTATCACAGTCACCTTGATGTTAGCTTCTTCCATCTCTGCCCGCAGACAGTCAAAGAATGCCTGGGTTGCATGCTTGGAGGCTGCATCTGTAGTTGTGGACAGAGGCAGAAAGCGTGCTGGTGTGGGCTTATCGTTTAAGATTACAGCATTACAGCAATGTTCATATCCTGACTTTGACAAGTGTGCTGTGTCCTTGTTCTTAGAAGACCCTAAGGTAATAGGAGTAAAGTGCCACCATGCCTTCAGCTTCCTCGGATGACTCAGAAAAGAAGTGATATATATGGGATGTGTGCACCTGCACATATACGTATCTATAAATAGATGCAGCCCTGCCAGGTGGGTCTATCTAGTCCTGTGGGGGAGAGGCTCCCCAGTGACAGAGCTGGATCTCACAGGAGCCTGCAGTTGTCCCAGTCTTGCTGGCTGCTGAGCAAGGCCCCAGGGAGCCACCCTCATGCAGGACTATGTAGACTCAAACGTGGTTCAAGCACTTTGGACTGCTTACATATGGAGGGAGCTGAGCCTGAGGCAGAGGCCCTTCCGTCCTCTAGCAGTAGCTCCCTAGGCTGGTGCCAGGTTCTCAGAGAGACGTGGAGACCCTGGAAACAAAGCCCCACAGAAAACCTATTTCCTCTAGTTTGGAGTCCTAAATGTCTTAATCCTTGTCAACAGGGGCTTCCAACATACTGGGAAGGCAGTGCAAGGAGTATTACAGCACAGCAGGCGCCAGGAGGCAGCAGGCAGTGTGAGGAGATATGCTAGATGACTGGAGAGAACTCTGACATGTGTGACTCTGGAGACAGCCTAAGGAATGAGAAGAACAGCCATTCTTCAAGACAGAAGTCCATATTGACAGCTGGGTCATTCCGGAGCTCCCAGGCCATGGGCTTTCCACTATGCTGTGCACACCAAGCCCACAAAGCTGCCAGTTACAGCTGACCCCTCTTCAGGGCACACACAGTGCCATTCTCCAATGTGTATGCTCTGCTGTGAACTTCTCAGAAGTCTTAACAGCAGCGGGAGATAAGGCCATTTCTTCCTCTTCATTGCTAATAAGGCTGTTAATCACTGAGTGAACTCCACTTCCCTAGGAAGATGGCCAGACTCAACCTACGTAACCACATGGTATCCAGACTGCCATGCGTACCTGCTGCAGTCAGTGGGCAATTAGAGAATAGAAGCTACTGGGTCTAAGTCAAAGTAAAGCTTGGAGTACAGTACAGTACTACATACTCTGTGACCTCTATGGAAATTTACATCTAATCAACACTGGCCCTTAGTTGCTTAATCATTCCTGATTACAGCATTTTTATTTTTCTTTCTTTCTGCAGAATCATATGAGCAGCCTTAGTTAACTGTCCAAGGCTATCAAGATTAAACATAATTGAGATAACAGAGAAATACCCACAGAAGCAAGCACAAGGCTCCACTTCTTTTAAATTACACAGCACATCTCACTGCATCTTTGAACAGGGCACTGGGAGGCGGGTATGATGTCACAATGGGAAGTAAGAAAGCTTAAGCTCTGAAGTTTAATAAAGTTAAGGACACACACACCTAGAGCCAAAAGGAACCCGGGGTCCAGGCCTGAAAGAAAGAATATGCTTTTGTTTAAAGGCCAGTTGTCCTTTTCCGACCGAGTGCTGTCACTGTCCTTTCCAAGGGCTGAAAACAGTCCAGCCCCTCCTCCACTGGGCTAGCCAGAATGAATTGGTCCTTAGACATGGATGGGCAAAGGCTGCCACCAACTTGATGTTTCATAGAATGACACGTTAAAATAAAATAAAATAAAATAAAATAAAATAAAATAAAATAAAAAAAAAGGGCTGGAGAGATGGCTCAGGGGTTAAGACCACTGGCTGCTCCAGAGGACCTGAGTTCAATTCCCAGCAACAACATGGTGGCTCACAACCATCTGTAATGAGATCTGACGCCCTCTTCTGGTGTATCTGAAGAGAACGATAGTGTACTTATATACATTAAATAAATTAATTAATGTTAAAAAAGATTGTGCTATTACCTTCCAAATGTGTTTTTTTTTTAAAGCCCCCTCACCCCTAAACTAGAAATGAAATGACAGTGAGCACATACATGAACCAGAAGCCAGCTGGGCGTTTTTCATGTTTTGGTGTTAAATGTTGTTTCTACTTCTTGGGGCTTATCTTAATATCCCTGTGAACACGTAGAGATATAATATCCATGGATATTCTGTCAGAGATGACTACTAAAGGTCAAAGGCTGAGGCAGGGATAGAGGGATTCCCCAAGGTCTATGAAAGTGGCTAAGTTAATTATGTCATAGTAATTTACTAAACTCTACCTAACTTAAAAGGACCTATATGGTCATCTAGTGGACTGACCAAGTCAGAAACACTATGTGAAATGTGATCCCATTTCAGGTGTTTGGTTTTATGTAGGAAAAAAGTGGAGCCATGTGCCCCAAAGAGCTGAAGGGATTTCGCTCAATCCAGAGCTGCTGCAGGTCCTTCCTCATAACAGCCTTCAAGGCTAACTATCTCCATTTGTAAGTAAGGATAAGCAGACCGAGACTCGGATACCTGCCCAAGGTCACCTAAGAAATGAGAAGGAAACTGGGATTTGAACTAAGGTGTATGACTGCTTAAAATATTCTGGTCATTGTTTGGGAGGCAGAGGCAGGCGGATCTTTGAGTTCAAGGCCAGCCTGGTCTACAGAGTGAGTTCCAGGACAGCCAGGACTATGTAGAAAGTCCATGTCCCAAAAAACAAAACAAATCAGAACAAAATAAAAAATTACAAAAAAAAAAAAATGTTCTAATGAAGTTAGGTTGCTTCATTTCTGCAGTGTATGAATCTAGGAAATAAACACACCATTTTGAGGTTTTTTTTGTGGGAGTGTTTTTCAAGACCAGGTTCTCTGTGTAGCCCTGGCTGTTCTGGAGCTTGCTCTGTATATCAAGCTAGCCTTGAATTCACAGAGATCTGTCTGCCTTTGCTGCCTGAACACTGGGATTAAAGGTATGTACCACCACTGCCCCTAGAACACATCATTTCTGTAATCAGAAACACATACAATAAAACACTCTTTGAAAGGAAGGTAAAGTACTCACATGCCGATCGGAAAGGAATGCTGATCTTGCCCTGGATGCTACTGATGGCGACAATGTGGCCTTGCTTCCTCTCCACCATGGAGGGTAGGAGCGCTGAGGGGATAGGGTAGACAGTTAGCCTCTCCCAGTCATTATGCCTGGCCCTGCTGGAGAAGACCTGGAGTTTTCCCTGGAGAACCATGGGGGAGTGGGCAGTGGTGTGTTGGGAAGACTAGAACATAAATAGCAGAGTCCTCTGGTCCTACTGGGAGCTTGGCCTCTGATTTGAAATCTGTACATCAAAGTATTGCCCTCAGTGGGATGTAGGTACCATGGAGCAGAAATGCAAAGCTGCACCAATGAGACCGACACTGATGTGATGTGAGGCCCAAAACAGATACACTACAACTATGAACCCACAAAAGGCCAAGTACCCAAAATCTAATGACCACACCCACAGCAGGGGCAGAATGGATAGGAACAGGCAGAGTCTCACTACAAAGAAGCAAGCAAGATAAACAGGAGTCTAAAGACTAATGTTCACATCTCTGACCCCAAGATGCCTACCTTTTGTTAGAGCAACAGGGCCAAAATAGTTTATTTCCATCACCTTCCGGTCCACGTCCACTATGGTATCACTGATGGTACCACGGTAGCTGACCCCAGCATTATTAATAAGAACATCCACATGGCCAAAGCACTGAAGGATCTCAGCAGCTGCAGTAGCAATAGTACCAGGATCTGTTAGGTCAAAGGTCACCACGAAGGGCTGGTGTGTCTGTCCCTGGTTAAATATAAAACAGAACATGCACCTTAAGAATGACAGCTACAAGCCGGGCAGTGGTGGCGCACGCCTTTAGTCCTAGCACTTGGGAGGCAGAGGCAGGTGGATTTCTGAGTTCGAGGCCAGCCTGGTCTACAAAGTGAGTTCCAAGACAGCCAGGGCTACACAGAGAAACCCTGTCTCGAAAAAAACAACAACAACAAAAAAAAACCAAAAACAAACAAACAAACAAAAAGAATGACAGCCACATTCCTACTCTTCAGAATTCTGGGACTGTCCCACTCCGCCCAAGTGCTATAGGTTGTGGCACCCCTCAAGTGTGGCAACATATGAAGTCCCTGCCAGTGCTGTTCACATCTGGTCTGGGCAACTTTTCTCCTAGACTGAAGGTTACTGCTGTACACCACCAGATGTGACCACAGGCTCCTTATACCTTTCACAGCCACAGTGTGGAATCATGTACGGTGTAAACTTGTATAGTACATTACCACAAGTTATTAACAATAGCTGCCTGTGTTGCTCCACACTGTACATCACGATGCCACTCAAGCTGTCAATGCACAGGCCCAGTCTATCCCAGACTGTTACTTCCATTCACCTGCTCATGAAATGTTACTCCTGGTATGCCTAGCACTAAGTTTGAGGCACATTAAAAAGGAGGCCAGATATGGCTTCTGACCCATTTGATCACAAAAATGCTTCAAAGCACTAGATGCTAGAACAACCCACCCAGACAGTTCTGCTGTGCAGCTTGGTGAGAGCAGAAGTGAGAGAGAGGCAGAGAAGAGGGCAGAACAGGAAGCGCCAGGACCCCTCCCTGTGGAGTGACTTAAAGCTCTGCCCCGGGTTACTTTGCTGGTAAATCACAGTCACCATCAGTGGATTACATCCACCAAATATTGCTGACCTGCTCTCTATTCCTGAGGTGTGGCATGGAGGCAGGCAGCTCTGTTTCAATCGCTAACACTAAAACAGCTGCCAGGAGACTACTTTGTAGTATCAAAATTGTAAAGAAGTCTCCAGCTGGGTAATAGTGACACATGCCTTTAGTCCCGGCACTCAGAGGCAGAGGCAGGAAGATCCTCCTCTGTGAGTTGGAGGCCAGTTTAGTCTACAGAGCAAGTTCTAGGACAGCCAGGGCTACATGGAGAAACCCTGTCTCAAAAAAGCAAACCAACTAACTAAAAATATAAATATCCAAAAGAAAAGAGTCCCCAGAAAGCTGAGATACTAGATTTAATACATAAATATATTAAAGCAACTATCTCTGCAATGCTGAAAGAATGAAGAGAGACACAGGCAAAGGTAGGAAATGGATGGATAAAATGAAGCATTTCAATAAAGGGAAAAATTATAAAAAGAAATTGTAGAGCTAACACTGTACAGAAATGAAGTAGTAAAGACAAGAGAGTTTAAAAGCAGGTAAGGAGGGGCTGGAGAGATGGCCCAGTGGTTAAGAGCACTGGCTGCTCTTATGGAGGACTCCGGTTCAATTCGCAACTCACAACTGTCTGCCACTCCAGTACCAGGGAATCTGACACCATCACACAGAAAACATGCAAGTAAAACACCAGTGCACATAAAATAAAAATAAATAAATTATATTTTTTTAAAGAGCAGGTGAAGGCTGGGCGGTGGTAGCGCATGCCTTTAATCCCAGCACTTAGGAGGCAGAGGCAGATGGATTTCTGAGTTCGAGGCCAGCCTGGTCTACAGAGTGAGCAGAGTAAGTTCCAGAACAGCCAGGGCTACACAGAGAAACCCTGTCTCGAAAAACCAAAAAAAAAGTGAAGGACAGATTAAGACATTCCCATATAACAGCTGAAGGAGTCCACTTAGTCCCTCAGGGCTAAAACAACAAGAAGTCAGACAGTAACTCAAACCCATGAGAAAGGGCCAAAATGAGGCTGAGTTGACAGAGTGCTTGCCCAGTACGCTTGAAGCCCTGGGTTCAATCGCCAACATGTAAACTGGCTGTACTGGTACCTGCTCCATGAGACCTGACTACAAAATAAAACAAACAAAATGGAAGGAAGGAAGGAATTATAATACCTAGTATTACTGTAATTACTTTCTACATAATTACAATCATTAATCTATCAGTGGGCAAACTGCATAGATGTACTGTGAGGCATAAATGTCAGAAAGCACAGAGAACTGTACGGAGCTAGCATGTTCTGTGCCACTGGAGTTGGCAGCAGATATGTAAGTTGGTGTTAGAACGTTCAGACGTTAAATGTAATTCCCATGGCCACAAAAAAAACGGGCAGGTAAGGAAATGAAACAAAAATCAGCTATGATTCGTGACTATGAAGATGATTAGTGAAGCAATTAGGGATTAAAATGAAAGCTAGGAAGCATGCAGACAATGGAATAGCTAGCTCATGGCTAAAGGTCCCTCCGGGTCAGAAACTGCTTCAAATATAAATAGAGTAAACTCTCTAATCAAAAGGTAGAGACTGACAAAAGGGATGTGTAAAAACACGGTCCAACTATAGGTTATGTATGAAAGGCTTGCTTGAGATCCAAAGGCTTAAAGATACTTTATGCAAATAGCAACCCAAATGGGGCTGCAATAGTTACACTCCACTAGACAAAACAGACTTTAAATGTTAAAGAAACAGTAAGAGGATGTTATAATAGAAGTTTGTTACAAGAAAATTATAAAATAATAAACATTTATGTAGTTACGAATTTTCTGCCTTTAATCCTAGCACTTAGGAAGCAGAAACAGGTGGATCTCTAAATACCAGGACAGCTAGGGCTACACAGAAAAACCCTGTCTAAAAAACAAAACCCAAACATTAAAAAAAATATATAAAACAGAAAAAAAAAGAAAATTACAGAATGAACCTGGACCTTTTTCTAATACAGGATATTAAAGTTGACTCAAACATGGCTGAAGCTTAGTAGTCAAAGACCCAAGTGCAAATCCCTGGACCAATGTCAGGTGGCTCACAACTGCCTCTGACTCTAGCTCCAGGAGACCTGATGCCCTCCTGTAGCCTCCAAGGGCACCAGTGCACATACAGAATACTCACTGATAGACAAAGACTAACCGTACAAAAATAATTTCAAAAAGAACAAGATTTAAGAATCATAATTCACAGGAGAGAGCCCTAGAGGGTCCTCATGCTTTTGGATTTGGCATGGTTTTTAGGAGAAAGCAGCACAAATTGGACTTGGATTGTCTTTTTAAAGTCATGAAGTTGGAAGGGGGTGGGAGTCGGGGCATCTGGGAGGAGCTGAAGATGAGTGGGTGGTGAATATACTGAATACACTGTATATTACATGTATGAAATTCTCAATGAATTAAACTTCTTAGGTTAAGAATGACTAGTACTCCCCCCACCCCACCCCCAAAAAAAGCTGGGCAATGGCGCACACCTTTAATCCCAGCACTTGGGAGGCAGAGGCAGGTGGATTTCTGAGTTCGAGGCCTACAGAGTAAGTTCCAGGACAGCCAGGGCTATACAGAGAAACCCTGTCTCAAAAAACAAAACAAAACAAAAAAAAAAGTGATTAGTACTGGGGCTGGAGAAATAGCTCAGTGGTTAAGAGCACTGACTACTCTTCCAGAGGTCCTGAGTTCAATTCCCAGCAACCTCATGGTGGCTCATTACCATCTGTAATGGGATCTGATGCCCTCTTCTGGTGTCTCTGAAGGCAGCTACAGTATACTCATCATATATAAAATAAATAAATAATTCTTTTTTAAAAAGCTTAGTACTATAAATATTATAAGACAATTAAAGATTTAAAAACCATCATGACTTCCCCAGCCAACACCCTACTAGGTGAATACAGTGGCACCTTCCTTAGTTGTCAGCCTAGTCAGTAATGGCTGGTGGCAATATGGGGGTCTAAAATGTGCTTGTAGCCTGCTTCTTGCCAGTACAATGTGACTGACCACTTGGATGGATGGATGGATGGATGGATGGATGGATGGATGGATGGATGGGTGGGTGGGTGGATGGGTAGGTGGATGGGTGGTGGGTGGGTGGATGGGTGGTGGGTGGATGGGTAGGTGGATGGGTGGTGGGTGGGTGGATAGGTGGTGGGTGGGTGGGTGGGTGGGTGGATGGATGGGTAGGTGGGTGGGTGGGTGGATGGATGGGTGGGTGGATGGGTGGGTGGATGGGTGGGTAGGTGGGTGGGTGGATGGATGGGTTGGTGGGTGGGTGGATGGATGGGTTGGTGGATGGATGGATGGATGGATGGATGGATGGATGGATGGGTGGGTGGGTGGATGGATGGATGGATGGATGGATGGGTGGATGGATGGATGCTGTGTAGCTCAGCAGTCCTGGAGTTGGCTACTGTGGCCCACAACAGTTTTTCCTTCTTCCCTCACAGAATCCTTGTTGTAGGCTCACCTGAGAAGAAGAACAACCAGCAAGTTCCCGGGTGAGCTCCTCAAGAGCCTTCACATTTCGTCCACAGAGGACCAGTTTAGCCCCTGCAGCATGGAAGACTCTGGCACATTCTAAGGGGAAAAAAAAAAAAAGAACTCTGATAGCTGAAAATACCCAGGGCCATTTTTCTTCCAGGCATTTCAGTTCGAAGTCACCCAACCCTGCACAAGGCCTGCTTCTCACATACTTGACATGTATGTGGAGCAGTGTGGAGCTGTATGAGCTCAGTGTAGGCCTTGCATCTAGAGGTGTGACACGCATTTATAAGGCAGAGAAGGGCAGGAAGGGGGACAGGCTTGTGAGTACAATGCTCAGACTTGCCATGGTGTTCTTAAATAACCCTGAGCAACCCTGTGGGTATCAACTCTCCTGTAGTTGAAGAAGCTCAGCAAGCCTAAGCAGTTTGAGACCAGCAGGCAGGAAACCTGCCCTGATAAGCAATCCACTTCCACAGTGGTGCCAGCTCTCTTGTGGCTGTGGTCCCTGGACCCGTGTCCCAGCACTACCAATGCTGCTCCCCAGACTACCGATGCAACTGGCAGATACACATGCACAGTTCTTTGGAAAATCAGAGACTGAGGGCCCTTCAGGACTCCTGGCCCGACAGGGTAGGTGCTGGAGGCAGGGAATGGTATATAAAACACTTGAGAGGCCATGAAAGGTGATGCTAGGCCTAAGGTCTTGCTGGCTGAGAAGTTCAGGCAGCAAAATTAAGTAGGGGAAAACCGGAGAGTGCCTCTTGCTCCTTGTTTACTGTCCCCAGACATGTCGTAACTAACTCGAATTGCCCTGATAGAGGACAGCCCAGTGCTCCAGAGAGTAGACTTGAGCTAGGTCTGTGGGCAGCGCTAGACTTCCTGTGCTTATGGGTTCTATGACAGTCACCTAAGTTACAATATGTTTCTCCCCTTCTCTAAACCAGAGGGAACTGGGGTTGGACACCTTAACATAGGTGGTTACTTCATGGGTAAAGCACTTTGAGCTATTTTTAATATCTGCCTGTGATACTTTAATCTTTTTCTGATTTTGGTGGTGGTGTTTTGTTTTTCTTCAAAACATGATCTTGGGCTGGAGAGATGGCTCAGCGGTTAAGAGCACTGACTGCTGTTCCAAAGGTCCTGAGTTCAAACCCCAGGAACCACATGGTGGCTCACAACCACCCATAATGAGATCTGACGCCCTCTTCTGGTGTGTCTGAAGACAGCTACAGTGTACTTACATATAATAAATAAATAAATCTTTAAAAAAAAAAAACCCATGATCTTATGTATCCTAGTAGCCTAGTTTGGCTTTCAGACTCACCATGATGGCCTTGAACTCTTGGAGTGTTAGGATACAGGCATGCTCTACCTTGTCTGGCTAATACTCTAACATTTCCAAACTGCTCTTCAAAAGTGTTCTACAAACTAAGGGCCCCAGCCTAACCAGAGGCTCAGGTGGTATAGTTGCTTCTTAGGCTCCATGGCTCATAGATGGGACAATTCAACCTCTGAAAGCCATCACCAAAGGGTTGGCAAGAAATGTGGCTGTCATGTGCTTTCCTGAGAAGGAGCAGGGTCGAAGGGCTATGCAGTGTACATTGTTATGAACAATCCTTCCCTCCTACAAGAGTCAGACAGAAGGCAGAAGAAATACAGTGACCTTCATAAAGGAGAGAGGAGCTCTGAGGTGCTCCGTCAACTGAGTGGCTCATGGGACAGAGAGGTACCTCTGCACCCTGTGGCTGCTCCGTTGGCCTCCTGCACAGCACCCCTCACACGGCCTTCTGGAAGGAGGTGCTAGGCGGGCTGCATTATGCTTTCAGGGCTGCTGTCATTGCTGAAGGAAGTCCAGCACTGCCATTCACTGGCTCATCCAAAGGAGGGGCAGATGAGTGAAGGACAGAGTGCTTCTACCCATCCCTGGGAGATCTCCAAAGCAAACAGCAAAGGCGGGTGGGGACTGTGTGTAGACTAGCGGCCAGCACACCTGAGGCTAGACCTGGCCAGCTGGCTTCCGACATTATGCTACAGGTCAGAAGCTTGGGCCCTGCTGGTTCCTCACCCCATTTTGTCCTGTCCTGACCAAAAGTGAGGAGTCATACTGGTGTATAGACAGCTTCTAGAAAATGATCTCCTAGATTCTATATGAGCTTTGCTTCCTAGAGATGCCTAAAAGGGAGGAAATTTTAACTGGGATAAGGAGTGACAGAAGTGAGAACAGGGTGGAAGGATTTCACTCTCAATTCTTGAAAAAGCTGATCCAGGAGGCAGGCGGGCCAAGGGAAGAGGCCGGCCGCTACCTATGGCTGCCCACAGTCCTCAGCACTGCTGGCCTGCCTGGGCTGTAGACCATGCTTCAGGCTGACAGAAGCTGGCATCCAGAACATTCTGGACTTTTACAGGCTGACAGAAGCTGGCATCCAGAACATTCTGGACTTTTAGTCACAAGGACAAGGTTTAATGCACAAAACAGAAGACAAACTTTGAGATCAGTCTGTCTGAAAAGTCATTCTGTAACCCTGACACGGCAGGAAGGACCACATGGATGCTCCTCATAGCAGATGCTAGTGGACAGCAGCCTAACCTGGCAGCATCACAGGAGTGGCTATCTCTGAGGTGGCCACCTAAGGCTCTGTCCCACCACCAGGATGGGCTCCTGCTGCTAAGGCCTTAAATGGGGCAGACTGGAAGTACACAGAAAAGCACATCACACACTGTGCTCAGATGGAGTTTCCTCAGCCACATTTTCTGTTCCCTTCAGGGAGGCCTGGTATTGGGAGAGCAAGTGTGGATAATAAAGACAATGTCCTGCGCGCCCTCATGTCCCGCACCCAAGTGCGCCATTCCAATGTAGCCAGCTGTCACTTTTTAAGGACTTTAAATTTTGTTCTTCTCGAACTAGGCAGTAATTTCGAACATGCCTGTAATTTCAGATAGCAGAGGCCAGAGGACCATCTCAAGTTCAAGGCCAATCTGCTCTGCTCTATATAGCGGGTTCTTAGCCAGCCAGGGCTTCACAGTAAGACCCTGTCTGAAAAAAAAAAAAAAAAAAAAAAAAAAGGAAAATAAACAATAAACAAACTGTCCCTCATTGCAGAGATCTAAGCAGCTGCTAACCAGCCTATGTATAGTGGCTGGGTAAGATCAGAGGCTGACCAGTGGCATAGGGCCTGGCATAGCTGTGCTTTAAAAAGTCCAAAGCACCAAGAGCAGATGCCAGCATCAACCTCAGAGACCTTGCCTACCCAGCATAGTGTCAGGGGATAAGGGAGCCCCAGGCCTCCCCTGGCACATTACAGGCCTGTGTGCTCCTTCATGCTCCTGCAACATCCACCTTCCCACACCTTTTACCACTTTTCTGCCTCGCCTGCAGGTGCATCTGTAATATCCCTATGGCCCACACATTCTTCCCCAGCTTTGGCTTTAGGATTGAGTCAGACCTGGGTTTGACTCCTGGCTCTGCAGTTGCTGCAGCAAGTCCTAGATCTAGTCACAGTGCCTTGACTCTCAGCTGTGAGGGCACAGTGAGCACACTGGCAACTGTCCCTTCCACCACACCTGTTAGGAACACTCTGCTGAGGTAGCACTGTACTGAGGCAAGAGATGCATCCCCGGGCCCAAGCCTTCTCCCAGGAATGGCACTGGAGCCACAGGGAGCTCCTAATGCTATGCAGGGCAAAGCCTGAAGAAAGAGGGCGGGATGCTCTGTGTGGCAGGTCTGACGTGAGCCTCCGCCTGGGCTGCGGGAGTCAGCGACAGAGTTCCTGCAAAGGAAAGGGCTGAGACTGCATCCAGCACACTTTCTTGAGCCTCAGAGGTATCACTGAAGGACAATGGCATTGAGCTGGAAGGCCTGGCTTGAGGGAAGCAGGGCCTTCATGGATCTGACCTCTGACCCTGCTAAGAACCAGATGAGGAAGAGGTAAAGCATGAAAGCCAGTGCCAAACCCCAAAACCAAAGGCCAGTGTATCAACCAAACCCAGGAAAAGGTCAAAACACCTTTTCACCTACTTCTCCCTATCTGAAAATCCCTCTTCAACAAGTAGCTGAGCTGAGGAAAGCCACCGCTTTCCAGAAGTAGCCCCTTCACTTGCTTTCATCCCCCACACAGACTTTCTCTTTGCTCACATGCCTTTTTCCAATTGGACCGTGGACCGGTCCCTTCTGCGTGGCCTGTGACGCCTGTGAGGCCTGCTGACTCCACTCCCCAGCACTCCCCATCACAGACCCCATGACTTACCTCTGCCGAGACCTGAGGTGGCACCTGTAACTACCACCACAGCATTCCTCAGATAAGCCTTTGAGCGGATCCTCTGTAGCAGCCGGAAGAGGCTGAAAATCCCCAGGCAGCCAAACAGCAGGGGCAGGACAGTTGTCTGGGTGACTAAGTCCATGACTCTCTCCTTCAGTATACCCTTCCTGGAAGAACCAAACCAAGTCACTAGGGACAGAGGAAGATAACTGGGGATTAGCCAAAGCCCTTCTCTAAGTTAGCAGATCCCACTCCTGCCTTCCCATACGATGAACTAGGGCCAGGAGGGGAGGGCTCTGGGGCTTAATCTGGCTAAGTGGGGAAATTTTCTTCTCATTACAGTCCCAGATCCTTATACCAAGCAAGTCTCAGGTTAGAACAACCCTGCCTTGTCCAAATGGCCCAGGAGCTGATCACTTCCCAGACAACAGGAAGGTGGATGGGCAGGACCCCTGCTCAGGGAAGGACATCAGAACTTAGCCTCTGGGACAAGGACTGGAAACCACTCTGCACTCCCTCTCATGGGCCCTCAAGACTACAGCCAACAGTCTCAGCAGCATTTCAGAGTCGGAACTGAGCCACAGCTAGACCCACAGCCACAAGGGCAAAGCATCAGGAGTGACTCAGAGGCTCCAAAAACTTACAGACCCTAACGGTGGTGCAGCAGCAGTGCAGAGCCCTGAAGAGCCATTGTCCGTCTAGCCTGGCAGGTACAACTCCCATTCATCACCTCCAATTTGGCCCCTGACCTCTTCGCTCATCAGGTCTATTAACAGGAGGGATGAATTATTGTTGTACATGATCCAGGGATGCAGCTGCAAATACCCATCACAGCCTCATGCAAAGCCATCTCAGACCCCAGAAAGTAAGTTCACAACAAACAAATTGTAAAAAAGACTTCGACCTTGGGAACTCTGGTTTTACCAAATGAAAAAAAAACTCACTAAATAGGATTCAATGAAATTTAATTTTTGTTTTTTGTTTTTTTGGGTTTTTTTGGTTTTTCGAGACAGGGTTTCTCTATGTAGACCTGGCTGGCCTGGAACTCACTCTGTAGACCAGGCTGGCCTCCAACTCAGAAATCTGCCTGCCTCTGCCTCCCAAAGTGCTGAGATTAAAGGCGTGTGCCACCACCGCCCGGCATGAAGTTTAATTTTTATACCTACATAAATCATTTAACTTAATTAAATTAACAAACAGGACAAAATTTGTCTCACACACACACAAAAAAAATCTGATCTGCATATACCAGAAAATGCTTCAAGGCCAGTGCTGCATAAAGCAGGTGGCCCCATCCAGCAGGAAGCAGGAAGAGCACAGAGCTTCTCAGCAAGAGCCCCAGGGAAACAAGAAAGCTCAGAGTACTTCATCGTGAAGTTTAAGTAAGCTTGAGCCAGCTACCTATGACACAGAAGAGAGAAAAGGCCACACACCATCCTGCACACTCACACTCCTGGGATTCTTTTTCTTTTTCTTTCTTTCTTTCTTTTCTTTTCTTTTTTTTTTTTTTTTTTCTTTTCTTTTTTTTTGTTTTTTTGTTTTTTTGTTTTTTTGAGACAGAGTTTCTCTATGTAGCCCTGGCTGTCCCGGAACTCACTCTGTACACCAGGCTGGCCTCGAACTCAGAAATCCACCTGCCTCTGCCTCCCAAGTGCTGGGATTAAAGGCGTGTGCCACCACTGCCTGGCACTCCTGGGATTTTTTACGTCTCAGGCCTAGGCAGTTTGAATAGGAATGCCCCCCAGCTCTTGGCTGAATAACTGGTAGAACCATTTGGAGTGAATTAGGATATAGCCTTATTGGGGAGGTGTGTCAGTGGGGGCCTCTGATGGATCAAGACGTGAGATCTCAGCTGTTCCTGCTGTCAAGCTCTGCAATGGACTCTAGCCCTTTGGAACCATGAGCCCAATTAAAGCTTTCCTTTGAAAGTTGCCTTGGTCACAGTGTTTTGTCCCAGAATAGAAAAGTTATTAAGACTGAAGCTGGTAGGAGGGAGTAGGCTACTGTGCTAGGTTTTGGAGATGTGTGGAAAACCTTGGGATGTCAGACTAAGAAAGCGGTTGAACACTGTAAGGAGTGCTTAGTGCAGCATCCTAGTCAAAGCATGGAAAACAGTAGCAGTGCTGAGAGCCATGAGGACAATGGAGGCCCAGCTCGAGCTTCTCCAGAAGGGAATGATGTTTACAGCTGGGCTAAAGACCATTCTTGTGAGATTTTGGCAGATAACTTGGCTGCTTTCTGCCTTAAGAATTTACCTAAGGAGCTGGAGAGATGGCTCAGTGGTTAAGAGCACTGACTGCCCTTCCAGAGGTCCTGAGTTCAAATCTCAGCAACCACATGGTGGCTCACAACCATCTGTAATGGGATCCAATGCCCTCTTCTGGTGTGTCTGAAGACAGCTACAGTATACTCATATAAATAAAATAAATGAATATGAACATTTTTAAAAAAACTTAAAAAAAAAAAAAAAGAATTTACCTAAGGCAGTTGAGTTCAAAGCCAGCCTGTTCTACAGAGTTCTAGAACAGCCAGAGCTGCACAGAGAAACCCTGTCTCGAAAACAAACCAAGTCAAAAAAAGAAAGAAAGGAAAGAGAAGAATTTGCCTAAGGCTAAATTAAAAATTAATAGACAGCTTTCTTTGGTGGAAGAGATTTACCACAATCTAATACTGACGTTGTCCTGTGGTTCTTAGTAGCTACCCTTATGCAGATCTACAATAAAAAAAGAACAAGCACGCAAATATAAAATGTACAGTGTGAAGAGAAAATGATCACCAGGAAATGGAATGTAAGAGCCAAGAGTTTCTCTGAAAGGGATGAGAAAATCCAGGAAGCCTGCTCTGGGTAACGGGAGGGGTGCCCTCAGACCAAGACCCCACCCACCTGAAATTCCATCTTGTGAAAAGAGGCCTGAGCAATGGTGGTGGTAGTGCACACCTTTAATTCCAGGACTTAGGAGGCAGAGAAGTAGGTGCATCTATGAGTTCTGGGCCAGCCTGGTCTATACAGTAAGGGTCAGGACAGCCAGGGAAGGCTACACAGAGAAACCCTGTCTCAAAAAGTCAAAAAAAAAAAAAAAAAAGGAAGAAAGAAAGAAAGAAAAAAAGAATGAAAGAGCAACAAAAGAAAAGCTTCTTCAACTGCAGGGGGCCAGGCTCCCCCCTCCACCCCAAGCAGTCAGCCAGACTTGGCAGTGTCATCCATGTGGTTTTGAGTCCTGGAGAATACACCCGCAAAGGAGCTGTGGAACCTTCCTCTGCAGTAAAGGACATACTGAGGCCAGGCATGTGGCAGCAGAGTCCCTACAGGCCATTATGTGACGCTGTGAAGCTGTGAAGGTGAAGCCTACTGCACTGGAGACCCTAAGATGTTAGAGATGCCAGCATCATGAGCCATCTGCCAGGGAGCTGCACCCAGGGAGTGGGATCAGCCTAGGAAAAGGAGCATCGTGCAAGCAGCAAGACCAGGCGTGTGGAGGCCTGCAAGACCTTTGACATCAGGTACAGAACTACAGGATCTGGAGTGTGCCCTGCTGGGTTCCCATCTTGCTTCGGTCTTGTGTTTCCTCGCTGTGTCCCTATTCCTCTTTTTTAGAATGGTGACAAATAGGGGCTGGCAAGATGGCGCAGCGGGTAAGAGCACTAACTGCTCTTCCAAAGGTCCTGAGTTTGGATCCCAGCAACCACATGGTGGCTTACAACCGCCCATAATGAGATCTGACGCCCTCTTCTGGTGTGTCTGAAGACAGCTACGGAGCGAGTGGGGCCGTCCTGAGTTCAATTCCCAGCAACCACATGATGGCTCATGGCCATGTGTACAGCTACAGTGTACTCATACACATAAAATAAGTCTTTTGTTTGTTTGTTTGTTTTTTCGAGACAGGGTTTCCCTGTGTAGCCCTGGCTGTCCTGGAACTTACTCTGTAGACCAGGCTGGCCTAGAACTCAGAAATCAGCCTGCCTCTGCCTCCCAAGTGCTGGGATTAAAGGTGTACACCACAGCCGGCAAAATAAATCTTTAAAAAAAAAAAAAAAAAGAATGGTGACAAATAGCCTGTGCTATTGTATGTTAGAAATATGTAACTTGCTTTTTGATTTTACAGGGGGTTACAATTAAGAGATTAATGAATGAATCTCTTACCTTGAATCTCAGAAGAGACTTTGGACTTTTGAACTACTGAGGCACTGAGTCCAACCTTTGAAGTTGGACTAAATGCATTTTGTATTAAGATATGGGTACAAGGCGATGGGGCCAGGGAGTAGAACGTGGAGGTTTGAATAAGAATGGTCCTCATGTTTGTGGAACTGTTTGGGCAAGATTTAGCCATAGCCTCATTGAGGAACGTGTGTCACTGGGGGAGGCTTTGAGGTTTCAAAAGGCTTGTGTTGTTCCCTGTGTTTGTTCCTTTTCCTACTGCAGACTGAGATGCGAGCACTCCGTTGTTCCTGCTGCCATGCCTTTGCTATGCCACCATGGGCTTTATTCTCTACAACTGGAAGCCCAATTAAATGCTTTCTTTTATAAGTTGCCTTGGTCATGATATTTTGTCACAGCAATAGAGAAGTAACTATGACACATTCCACCCAGGACAAATAATGTGCAGGACTAACAAGACCCATCCTCAGCCCGTGCCATTGTCTGTAAGGAGTGTCCACAGCTGCACTCATTCAGTCTGTCAAGCCATGTTAGAGGCAGACACACAATAAATTAAACATCAGAGCCAGCCAGACAGTGGTGGTGCACACCTTTAATCCCAGCACTTGGAAGGCAGAGGCAGGCAGATTTCTGAGTTCGAGGCCAGCCTGGTCTACAGAGTGAGTTCCAGGATAGCTAGGGCTACACAGAGAAACCCGGTCTCAAAAAAACAAAAGAGAGAGAGAGAGAGAGAGAGAGAGAGAGAGAGA
>JADRCD010122913.1:0-11737 GCA_019843815.1 Montemys delectorum
CGGGAGGAATTTCTTTTCTGGTCCAGTCTATTTGGAGTTCTATAGGCTTCTTGTATGTTCATGGGCAACTCTTTCTTTAGGTTAGGGAAATTTTCTTCTATAATTTTGTTGAGGATATTTACTGACCCTTTAAGTTGGAGGTCTTCACTCTCTTCTATACCTATTATCCTTAGGTTTGGTCTTCTCATTGTGTCCTGGATTTCCTGGATGTTTTGGGTTAGGGTCTTTTTGCATTTTGCATTTTCTTTGATTGTTCTGTCAATGTTGTCCATGTTATCTTCTGCCCCTGAGATTCTCTCTTCTATCTCTTGTATTCTGTTGGTGATGCTTGCATCTATGTTTCCTGACTTTTTTCCTAAGATTTCTAACTCCAGGGTTGTCTCCTTTTGTGATTTCTTTATTGTTTCTACTTCCATTTTTAGGTCCTGAATGGTTTTATTCAGTTCCTTCACCTGTTTGTTTGTGTTTTCCTGAAATTCCTTAAGGGATTTTTGGGTTTGCTCTTTAAGGGCTTCTATTTGTTTACTTGTGATCTCCTGTAGTTCTTTATGGGATTTTTTTGTTTCCTCTTTAAGGGCTTGTACCTCTTTATCTGTTTTCTCCTGTATTTCTTTAAAGGAGTTATTCATGTCCTTCTTAAGTTCCTCTATCAGCATTGTGAGATGTGTCTTTAGATCCAAATCTTGCTTTTCTGGTGTTTTGGGATATCCAGGGCTTGCTGAGGTGGGAGTACTAGGTTCTGGTGAAGCCAAGCAGTCTTGGTTTCTGTTGGTAGGATTCTTGCATTTGCCTTTTGCCATCTCTTGATCTCTGGTGTTAGAAGTTCTTGGTGTCTTAGAGCTTGACCTTTCCTTGCTGCCCTGCAACTCCCCTTCCACTCCTGAGGTCTTTGCCTCCCAGCTGGTCTGGCCTGAGTCCTTGGACTGAAGTCCGCCTTGGAGGGAAGCTCTCCCCTGAGTCCTTGGGCTGAAGTCTGTCCTGGAGGGAAGCTCTCCGCTAGCAGGCAGGGGGCAGAGGTGGTCGCTGATCCAGCTCTGTCACTCTGAAGCTGACAGGCTCCTGTCCCTACAGTCCTGCGACTCCCCTGCACTTCCTGAGGCCTATGCCTCTTGGCTGGTCCTGCCTGATTCCTGGGGCTGAAGCCTGCCCTGAGTCCTTGGGCTGAAGTCCGCCCTGAGTCCTTGGGCTGAAGTCTGCCCTGGAGGGAAGCTCTCCCCTGAGTCCTTGGGCTGAAGTCTGCCCTGGAGGGAAGCTCTCCGCTAGCAGGCAGGGGGCAGAGGTGGTTGCTGATCCAGCTCTGTCACTCAGAAGCTGAGTGGCTCCTGTCCCTGCAGTCCTGAGACTCCCCTGCACTTCCTGAGGCCTATGCCTCCTGGCTGGTCCTGCCTGATTCCTGGGGCTGAAGCCTGCCCTGAGTCCTTGGGCTGAAGTCCACCCTGGAGGGAAGCTCTCGCCTATCAGGCAGGGGGCAGAGGTGGTCGCTGATCCAGCTCTGTCACTCGGAAGCTGACAGGCTCCTGTCCCTGCAGTCCTGCGGCTCCCCTGCAATTCCTGGGGTCTATGCCTCCCAGCTGGTCCTGCCTTAGCAAGACCCCAGAGAGAAAATGGCGATCTCACCTGAGTCCTTGGGCTGAAGTCCGCCCTGGAGGGAAGCTCTCCCCTATCAGGCAGGGGGCAGAGGTGGTCTCATCCAGCTCTGTCACTCGGAAGCTGACAGGCTCCTGTCCCTGCAGTCCTGCGGCTCCCCTGCAATTCCTGGGGCCTATGCCTCCCAGCTGGTCCTGCCTTAGCAAGACCCCTCTACTTGGATTTTTCTAAAAATGCAATGGTTCTGCCAAGATGATCAATGTTTATGAGTTCTGCACCTGAGACTCTATAGCCATGTTTTTAAACCGATCTACAGATTACAAGGACTTTTCCAAAACTGTACAAGTGTTTTCAAAATAATGCTAACATGGTATTTATCTTTTTTATCATATTTGTATTTGCACTGCAAAAGAAAATATGGGCAGAAATGCTTATTCCTTGGTACAAATAAAGGAATTACCAGTAACCATTGCCTTCTTTCTAGCCATGCATTCCCAGCTAAAGCAAAAATAACACTTTCACTTAAGACTGTCCTCAATGAAAGCATAAACAATTATTAATCTTCTTTAATCTTAGTCCTTTACATATCTTACAGTGGCTTGTGCTTACAATCTCAGAACACAGGAGGCAGAGATAGGGAGATCACAAGTTCAAGGCCAGCTTCAGCTTCACAGGGAGAGCATTTTGAATGAATAAATAAATAATAAATAAAATGTCACAAATCCCACCAATTACTTTGCTGCACACAGTACAGTGGCTGTCTTGAGGGTAGAGAGTTATAAGTTGAAAGCTAAATTAGCAGTGTGGCTTTCCTTTTAATAAATAAAATGAGATTGCCTCTTTGATGAAAATAATTAGCAAAACTTGTTGCCAATGACAAAACTCAGCCTTCCAGGCAAAAAGTACATTTTGTACAACTAGTTTCTACTACTGTAAATGTGACAACTTCCAACCTTTTAATAAGACTTTCCCAGGGTTACTAGTGGCATTATTTAAAACTGGGACTGCTAGACTCCCAAGAGTCAAATAACCCTATTAAAAAATGGAGTATAGAGCTAAACAAAGAATTTTCAACTGAGGAATATCGAATGACCAAGAAACACCTAAATAAATGTTCAATATCCTTAGTCATCAGGGAAATACAAATCAAAACAACCCTGAGATTCCACTTCATACCAGTCAGAATGACTAAAATCAAAAACTCAGGTGACAGCAGATGCTGGCAAGGATGTGGAGAAAGAGGAACACTCCTTCATTGCTGGTGGAATTGCAAGCTGGTACAACCACTCTGAAAATCAGTTTGGCAGTTCCTCTGGAAATTGGACATAGTTCTACTGGAGGATCCAACTATACCACTCCTAGGCATATACCCAGAAGATGCTCCAACATGTAATAAGGACACATGCTCCACTATGTTCATAGCAGCCTTATTTATAATAGCCAGAAGCTGGAAACAACCCAGATGTCCCTCGATAGAGGAATGGATACAGAAAATGTGGTACATTTACACAATGGAGTACTACTCAGATATTAAAAACAATGAATTTATGAAATTCTTAGGCAAATGGATGGAACTATAAAATATCATCCTGAGTGAGGTAACCCAATCACAAAAGAAAACACATGGTATGCACTCACTGATAAGTGGATATTAGCCCAAAAGCTCCAAATACCCAAATTACAATTCACAGACCACATGAAGCTCAAGAAGAAGGAAGATCAAAGTATGGGTGCTTCAGTCCTTCTTAGAAGGGGAACAAAATATTCACAGAAGCTAATATGGAGATAAAGTGTGGAGCAGAGACTGAAGCAAAGGCCACCCAGAGACTGCCCCTCCTGGGGATTCATCCCATATACAGTTACCAAACCCAGACACTATTGTGGATGCCAAGAAGTGCATGCTGAAAGGAGCCTGATATGGCTGTCTCCTGAGAGGCCCTACCAGAGCCTTACAAATACAGAGGCAGATGCTTGTAGCCAACCATTGGACAGAGTGTAGAGTCTCCAATAGAGGAGTTAAAGGATTGAAGGAGTTGAAGGGGTTTGCAACCCCATAGGAAGAACAATGATATCAACCAACCAGACACCCCCCCCCAGAGCTCCCAGGGAGTAAGCCATTAGCCAAGGAGTACACATGGCTCCAGCTGCATATGTAGCAGAGGATGGCCTTGTCATGTACCAAAGTAAAGAGAGGCCCTTGGTCCTATGAAGACTTGATAGATACCCCAGTGTAGGGGAATTCCCAGGGAGGTGGGAATGGGTGGGTGGGTGGAAGAACACCCTCCTAGAAGCAAGGGAAAGGAGAATGGGATAGGGGATTCCTGGGAGGGGGAACTGGGAAAAGGGATAACATTTGAAATGTAAATAAAGAAAATATCTAATGGGGGGGGGGAACTAGGATTGCTTGTTATATTTGAAAATAACCTGTGAATATTTGAAAACTCTGCTTAACTAATTTTCAAATGACCATTATAACCAAAATACACTCTAATGCAACCAAATCACCAAGAATTTAATATAGGGCTGGGAAGATAGCTAAATCTATAAGGTGATTGATTATCTTGAAAACATGAGGACCTAAGTTCAAGTCTCAGAACCTATCTAAAAATATTAAGCATAGTTGATGTATGCTTGTAATACTGGCACCAGAGAGGCAGAGAGAAAGACCATTATCTCTGACACTTAATGGCCTAGTTGATGCGCTCCAGGTCAGTGAGAGACCCTGTCTCCTAAGGAGGTAGATGGTGCTGCTGAAGATGAACCCAAGGCTATCCTATGGCCTTTGCACAAACAGAAACACAGAGAGACAGAGAGACAGAGAGACAGAGAGGCAGAGAGGCAGAGAGGCAGAGAGGCAGAGAGAGGGAGGGTGCGAGGGAGGGAAGGAAAAGACAGAGGGAAAGGCAGAGAGAGAGAGACAATTTAATGAATGAAGTTTGATTGACATCATTTCTGTTCCATGTTTGCTGATGTCTTACTCAATTTTCTTTTCTTTCAAATTCCTCCCATACATAGCTTTCATAGAAACATCCGCTTCTGATTAGAGCATTTACTGCCTAACGCAGTAGATGTTGGGATGGAAAATTCTCCTCCTTACAAAGTTCCATCAAGAAAGATCTTTCCAGGCAACATAAAATGACACACCAGGAAACTTTCACTAAAGTGTTCCGCTTTCACTTTTCTCCCAGTTGTCTTGCTTCCAGACATCCAGAGTCCTGGAATGCCTACCACACGCTTAGATTCAGACTTCCTACATGCGCGAGGAAAGCTTACCACATGGATTACTCCAAGTAGTCCATATAGATTACATTCATTGATGGGTTATGTGCTGAGAGACTGTGCATCCTCATTCTGGACCTGGGCAACTTCCTGTCATCAGTGATGGGACTAGTTCCACCTGACTAGCAAAGACAGCCAAGTAACTCTCTCTATGCTTTCTGGAAATTCCTGGCTCTCTGCTCCTTTGAGTAAAAGTAGAGAAGAATCAGGGTGGTTGACTTCAGACCCCACATTACAACTTTCGAAAAAATCAGTGTTGTGTGGACTGGGGATAAACCTCAGGGGTAGGGTTCTTACCCAGCATGCTTCGGCTCTGAATTCAATTCACAACACTGAAAAAAAAAAGCTACAGTCAAATATATTGTCATTCCACTGATATAAAAGAATAAAGTTAAACTACAGAGTAAAGGGAGTGTCACCCAGTGACAGAGCATTTGTCCAGCATGCAGAAGCCTCGGAGTTTGATCCCTAGCACCTAGAAAATATAAATTAAATAAAGAAAGCTGTAGCTGGGCTTAGTGTCACACCAGTGCAAGATCACAAGCTCAAAGTAGGCCTACACACACATATGAGAGCCTATCTTAAAAAGAAGTAAATTTTTTAAAAAGAGTTTTAAGAAAAAGAAACTGCAGCTTTCAGTCTCTCATGATAAGCACAACTAACTCCTAGGTATTTTTCCTTTACAGTGATACACAAGAGTGAGGCCATGTAAGAGACCACAGACAATCTGTGTGCTCCAACACTAAGTTCTCTCCTCCGCTTTCTGTTTTTTCATGGAACTTGGGTGTGTCCTTGTACATTCGAAGCAAGCGCTCCACCACCACCACCATCACCGAGCGATGTCTTGTCCTGCTCTCTCCATTTGCCCTTCAATGTCTGATTTCAGTTCAGTGTGCTGGCTTGATTCTATGCTGTTTCTCTTTTTTCTTTGCACCCATTCTTAAGACCCGCATGCATCCAGAGTCCGCCCCATCTCAGTCTCCGAGACCCTGGAGTTGCTTTAGACCATCTGATAACATTTCTTTATATCTTCCTTTTTCTTCTACTTTTGGCAGGAGCTACCTTGTCTAGGCTTCACCTTTCCTGTTGTCCCTTCACATTTGCTTTCCCTTATTTTTTCTGCCCTGTGGCCATGACATCATTGACAAGTTTTACTATGAGTACTTCTTTTCCATTTCTACACTTGTTGACTAGTATTTCAGTACCTGCATACTGTCCTGTTTTTTTTTTTCTTTCCCCCAGTTATTAGACTTGACGGGATAATTATTTCATTGCCATTGCTATATTTTCAGAGCAGGCTTAATTAACAGTTGTGGTTGCTTTTGCTCTTAGGGTTCTACTCTCAGAGTAGACTAACAACATAGGCAGAGAGATCAGCTACTGAGCTATACCCCCAGACCACTTGGGGTAACGAGACCTTAGCCCTACTACAATCTAAATGCAAATGTTCCCACGGAAAGAATATAGGTGCCTCTTTTTTAAAAAAAAAAAAATCTAATCAGTGACCTAATGCCAGAGATGCAAGTCCCAATTCAGAAACACAAAATACATGATTCCTCTTTAAATTACTTCAGAAATGGAGTGAATTGGGTGAATTTCCAGATAAAGAATACGAAAGAATTATAGGAGTGCCCAATGAGATCAAAAAGGACATCTTATATGAATTCAAAACAAATAACCAAATAAAATGTGGATTTCAATACAGGATATAAAAGATGAGTTCAATAAAGAAACAGAAAGGCTGAAAAGTAAAGCTGACATTTGGGAATAAAAAGCTCAATAAGTCAAGTTCAAAGCAAGAAACTTGATGGAAAGTCTCACAGGTAGAATGGATAAAGTAGAAGACAGACTGAGGGCTTGGACACAAAGTAGATGAGTTGGACCATTCAGATAACGTCATGATAGCAATGAACTACAAACACAGCATGTGAGATCTATAGGGAATCATCAAAAGACCAAGTCTTCAAATTATGGGCATTGAAGACATTCAAGCCAATGACACAGAAAACATATTCAATAAACTGGTAGCAGGAAATATTCCAGTATAAGAGTAAAGATAGCCATCTACACGTGAGGTGTGTTTAGATGACAAGAAAAGAACCTTGCCACATAAGGAATTAACCCTACCAAGAAGGAGTATTGGAAGCCATGGGAGAGAAACACCATGTCATAGGTAAAAGAAACCCCTTTATAATAACAGCAAAATTTTACCAAAAGTTCTTGTCTTAGTCAGGGTTTCTATTCCTGCACAAACATCATGACCAAGAAGCAAATTGGGGAGGAAAGGGTTTATTCAGCTTACTTCCACATGGCTGTTGATCACCAGAGGAAGTCAGGACTAGAACTCAAGCAGGTCAGGAAGCAATAGCTGACGCAGAGGCCATGGAGAGATGTTCCTTGCTGGCTTGCTTCTCCTGGCTTGCTCAGCCTGCTCTCTTATAGAACCCAAGACTTCCAGCCCAGGGATGGCACTACCCCTTTGATCACTAATTGAGAAAATGCCCCACAGCTGGATCTCATGGAGGCATTTCCCCAACTGAAGCTCACTTCTCTGTGATAACTCCAGCCTGTGTCAAGTTGACACACAAAACTAGCCAGTACAGTTCTGAAAGCCTAAAAATTCTAAAAATGTATAGAACGATGTTATTTCAAGTTCTGAAAAACAAAAAACTGCCGGCACAGAGTACTATATCCAGCAAGGCTATCCTTCATTGAAGGAGAAAGAGATAATTAGAGCAAATGCAAACTAAAGAAATCCATGACCACTCCAGCAGCACTCAGAGAAGCTACCCTCTAAAGAAAAAGATAAACATACCCATGAGGCTCAGGGAGAGCGCCAACTGCAAACCAACTGGTAAGGTTGAGTGAATTACAAGCCATTAAGGAAATAACAGAATGGCAGGAATTAAGGAGTCCTTTTCAATAATCGACTCTCCAACAAAAGACACAAACTAGTGGATTAGATTCAAAAAACACAATTCCTAGCTAGAGAGATCGCTCTGTGGGTAACAGCACATCCTATGCTAACATGAGGACCAGAGTTCAAGTCCCAGCATCCACGAAAAAGAACAGCTATTTACAACTCTAAACAGGTATGTTCTATGATGATTAATCTTGTCAGCTTGTTGGGGGCTTGGAATCACCGTGGCTACTAGACTCCCGGAGGTTAGTTGACACGCCCTAAAGGTGGGCTGGGATGCCAGACTGAACCAGTTGAGCACTCTCATCCATTGCTGTGAGTTCCTGACTGCATAGCCGATGAGATCAGCTCCCTCCCTAGCCTTGCTTGCTGTCATTCCCTTGTCATTCCCCCACTATGATGGACTACACCACCTCAAACTGTAAGCCAAGATAAAACTTTCCTTCCTGAAGTTGCTTCTCATCAGATCTTCGGTCACAGCAACAGGAACAGTCGTTAACACAGGCCTCGGGACAGGTACAAAGACTGATCTCAACACAGGAACACTGGGTGACTCCCATACCCCATTCTCATGTACAGAACAATGAAGTGGAAGTTGATGGTGTGAAAACAACATGAAACAGCACAGTCAGTGGAACAAAGAGTCATTTCTTCAAAAGGATGAGGTTGACAAGCCCTTAGCCAAACAAACCAAAAGAAAGAAAGAAGAGATTAACATACAATTAAAAACAAAAATGGAGACATTACAACAGGTCCCAATCAAGGCCATGGCATTTTGAAACCCTATATTCAAATATATTAGAAAACATAGAAGAAAGGGATAAATTTCTAGCCATGTATGGTCTATCAAATTTAAACCAGGACAATATAAGTAATCAAAAAGAAAAGCTGTTAGACTGATAAATAATTTTAACAAAATGGAATAAAACAGAAAATCCAGAAATAAATCCATATGTGAATAGACACCTGATTTTAACAGATACCAGAGACGAGCTCTTCAACAAATAGTCCTGAAAAAACTAGACACTCACATGCAAAAGGATGAAGCTAGATTCCTCATACCCCGTATAGGGGACAATTCAAAATGGATCATAGACCTTAATGTAAGATCCAAAACTCCAAAACTGTTAGGGGGAGGGAGGCACTTTAAGATACAGAGATAGCAAGGACCCTCTAAAAGGGCCTCCAGGGTGAGCAAGGTGGCTCGGGAGGTACAAGTAGCACATGCCATGGAAGCTTGCCCACCTAAGCGTGATTTCCAGAACCACAGAGGGGTGGAAAGAGAGAACCATTCCATAAAGTCATAAAGTTGTCTCTGATCTTCACACACTTGCAGGGTGTGGCACAGGCATACATACACACACAGGGAGGGCAGGAGGGAGGGGGAGAGAGAGATTTCATTTCTAAAGTTCTTCCCTCTTCCCTGAAAGGCTACCATTTCTTCTTTCAATCTATTCTGAATTGTCTTTGATGCATATGAGTTGTGGAGTTTTTATTAAAGATTCTTTTAGGGAACCAGGAAGGTTGTTCAGTGGTTAAAGCATTTGCCCTAAATGAATGAGAATCCGAGTTTGAATCCCCAGATTCCAGGTAATGCCAGTGAACATAGTGGCCCATCTGTAGTTTCAGCCGCAGAGAACAGAAATGAGACCTTCTGGAGTAAGACTAGCCAGACTGGTAACATCTGAGTTTCACTTAGAGCCCTCGCTTCAGTGAATACTGTAGAAGGGCAATTGCGGTTGATTCCCAATATCGGCTTCTGACCTCCATGTACACTCATGTACACATACATACATAAACATGAGTGTCTACATGCATGCAGACATGCACACACACACACACATCACGAAAATGAACAAAGGCAAATGTCTTCTTAATTCCATGGCTGTTCCAGGAGTTGTGGTCATGATGGAACGAGCCTTGACTCTGCTTCCCAGCAAAGCACACTGTGCACAGAAAGACGCCTTCCTGGTAAGAAAAACAACCGGCTTGATGTCCTAAAGCATTTTACAGTGCCACTGTGTAGTGGACACCCAATGTTAAGGGCGCAGGACTGAGTGAAAATAGCTGACACACCAGCCACTGGTACAGCCACTATAGAAATCAGTGCAGAGGTCTTAATCTAGCTATTGCAATCATTCATGAGCACATTCGCAAAGAGCCCTATACCCCACTACAGAGATACCTGCTCATCATTGCTGCTCTATTCACAATAGCTGGGGAACTGTCTAGATGCCTGTCAGCAACCAATAACTGAGTAATGAAAATATAGTATATTTATATGAGGGAATATTGTTCAGTCATTAAGAAAAACAAAATTACCCGGGAAGTAGTGACACACGCCTTTAATCAGAGCACTTGGGAGGCAGAGGCAGGGGGATTTCTGAGTTCGAGGCCAGCCTGGTCTACAGAGTGAGTTCAAGGTCAGCCAGGACTACACAGAGAAACCCTGTCTTGAAAAACCAAAAGATGAGGGCAGGCTTCAGCCCCAGGAATCAGGCGGGACCAGCCAAGAGGCATAGGCCTCAGGAAGTACAGGGGAGTCGCAGGACTGTAGGGACAGGAGCCTGTCAGCTTCCAAGTGACAGAGCTGGATCAGCGACCACCTCTGCCCCCTGCCTGCCAGCGGAGAGCTTCCCTCCAGGGCAGACTTCAGCCCAAGGACTCAGGGCAGGCTTCAGCCCAAGGACTGAGGGCAGGCTTCAGCCCCAGGAATCAGGCGGGACCAGCCAAGAGGCATAGGCCTCAGGAAGTGCAGGGGAGTCTCAGGACTGTAGGGACAGGAGCCTGTCAGCTTCCAAGTGACAGAGCTGGATCAGCGACCACCTCTGCCCCCTGCCTGCTAGCGGAGAGCTTCCCTCCAGGACAGACTTCAGCCCAAGGACTCAGGGGAGAGCTTCCCTCCAAGGCGGACTTCAGCCCAAGGACTCAGGCCAGACCAGCTGGGAGGCAAAGACCTCAGGAGTGGAAGGGGAGTTGCAGGGCAGCAAGGAAAGGTCAAGCTCTAAGACACCAAGAACTTTTAACACCAGAGATCAAGAGATGGCAAAAGGCAAATGCAAGAATCCTAACAACAGAAACCAAGACTGCTTGGCTTCACCAGAACCTAGTACTCCCACCTCAGCAAGCCCTGGATATCCCAAAACACCAGAAAAGCAAGATTTGGATCTAAAGACACATCTCACAATGCTGATAGAGGAACTTAAGAAGGACATGAATAACTCCCTTAAAGAAACACAGGAGAAAACAGATAAAGAGGTACAAGCCCTTAAAGAGGAAACAAAAAAATCCCATAAAGAACTACAGGAGATCACAAGTAAACAAATAGAAGTCCTTAAAGAGAAAACCCAAAAATCCCTTAAGGAATTTCAGGAAAACACAAACAAACAGGTGACGGAACTGAATAAAACCATTCAGGACCTAAAAATGGAAGTAGAAACAATAAAGAAATCACAAAAGGAGACAACCCTGGAGTTAGAAATCTTAGGAAAAAAGTCAGGAAACATAGATGCAAGCATCACCAACAGAATACAAGAGATAGAAGAGAGAATCTCAGGGGCAGAAGATAACATGGACAACATTGACAGAACAATCAAAGAAAATGCAAAATGCAAAAAGACCCTAACCCAAAACATCCAGGAAATCCAGGACACAATGAGAAGACCAAACCTAAGGATAATAGGTATAGAAGAGAGTGAAGACTTCCAACTTAAAGGGTCAGTAAATATCTTCAACAAAATTATGGAAGAAAATTTCCCTAACCTAAAGAAAGAGTTGCCCATGAACATACAAGAAGCCTATAGAACTCCAAATAGACTGGACCAGAAAAGAAATTCCTCCCGACACATAATAGTCAAAACATCAAATGCACAAAACAAAGAAAGAATTTTAAAAGCAGTAAGGGAAAAAGGTCAAGTAACATATAAAGGCAGGCCTATCAGAATTACACCA
>JADRCD010122918.1:0-15930 GCA_019843815.1 Montemys delectorum
CCTGACCTGCTTGAGTTCCAGTCCTGACTTCATCTGTGATCAACAGCAATGTGGAAGTAAGCTGAATAAACCCTTTCCTCCCCAACTTGCTTCTTGGTCATGATGTTTGTGCAGGAATAGAAACCCTGACTAAGACAAGTTGCTAGTTCTTTAACAATTTCATAGAGTCCTTTGATTACATTCACTCCACACTCTGATGTCTCCAAAATCCACTATTTTCCCCTTACACATACAACTCTGTCCTTTAAAAAAACTATCATGTTCAATTTGTGCTGTCTGTATAGTCTTGGACCTGCAGGCCTTCCACAAAACTGTGGCCAAATTATGAGGGTCCACACCCTTAAAGAGAACTGAATTTCCTTCTCTCAGGAACTATAAATTGGCAAGTTTTTCAGTGAGGGGTGAGACCTCATGACTACTTCAAATCTCCCTGTTGGGATTTTTTTCTGGCTTGAGCTTGTGCAGAATTTGTTTATGCTGTCATGGTTATTTTGCATTCTAAAGTGAAACTGCCAGAAAACAGGTTTGTGTGTGTGTGTGTGTGTGTGTGTGTGTGTGTGTGTGTGTGTGTGTGTAGACATTCACTGCTTCTGTCCTTCAATTGGTCAAGGTGCAGTGTGAGACACTTCAGAATGCTCAGCCATCAATGAGGATATATATATATATATATATTCCCTGTTGGAACACAGTCCAAGAAGGATATCCTGTGAGAATTCTGAGTGCTTTGAGAAAACTCCAAGAAAACAATACAAGTGTCTTTTGACCTCAGTGTCTTCAAAGCACAGAATTGTTCTTGGAATGTGTTTTGTGCTCCTTCCAGGTATACCTGATAGCAGTGTTTCCTTCAGCTGTTGCTATTCATATGTATCTATGGAAAAACTTGGTTTTTGCCCTGTGCATATTGTCCTTGGGATTGTATAGAGCTTGAACTCATGAGAACATTACTCGTGTGACATTTCTTAATCCTTAGAATAAAGTTGGCTATTGCATGATAGTTTAGTCTACCTCATTTTTAGGCTCTCCTCTCCTGTTCACACTGTCAACTAGAGTGGTAAACAATATCCCTCCTCCCAAGGCTTGAGGATCAGTGTGGAAGAAGGGAGCACAAAGATTTTTAAAGGCAGAAATAGTGGATGACCATAAAATGAAGTTTTAAAATTTAAAAATTTACCTAGGACAAATGGGTTAATTTTCTGGCCGACTCAATCATCAGGTAAATCTCTCTTCTCTAAGAAGTGGTGAAAGTATACTAAGCAGCAACAGGATCGAGGAAGAATAATTCTTTCTCATCTCCACACCTTTTAAACATCCCTGCCTTCTTGTAGGTCTCCAACTTCATCTTTTACAGATACCACACAAGTTTAATTAAAGTACTACAAGGGCAAGGATTCTAATTGAATACCTTAGGATGGGAACAGCTAACCTGTTATTAGAATTATATGTTGTGATGCTTAGAAATGTAGAAGGGATGCCAGAGAACTATTTCTGGTCAAAATTATTCTTTTGGTATCTGCCTCACCAGCAACTTCAAAACCTCAAGAACCCCTTTTAGACCATCTATCTTTTCATTGATGATACCCAAATTCTCTGGATCAATTAAAGTATCCAGAATTTCTTCATGATAAACAAAGATATGTCACATTTAACGTTTTAGAATATATGTGCCTTTGGTTTTGTGTTTAAAAGGGAATATATTTATTAAACACAAAATAAGTTTCATTATGATATTTTCATGAAAGTATATAAGGTTTCATTATATTTTTCTGCCACGCCCACTTGTCTACTCCAGTTAAATCCGAAATATCGGGGGTAAAAGCCTGATCAAGGATAAGAGGCATTATGGCTCCAAAGAGGAGCTTGTGCCTCCTGCATATTCAGACAGTCGCTGGCATCTCCTAACTCAAACGTGTTCCAGATTAGTCTTTCCAGTCGTCTACATTTTATTTAGGCATAAAGGTACCCCAAGAAATGATTCCTTAATGGCTAAATTTAAGATTAGGCATTGTCTCCTGACCAGCACAATGTTCCAAAATATCCTAATTTAATTCCAAGCTGTCCTTAGCTTGGAATTTCTTTCAAGGAATCTGCCTTATCAGACAGGTCCTCAGAGTTAGCAACAGAGGTCAAGCACATTTCTTAGGGCAGTCACACAAAAGACAGAACTGTTTTACATACTAGAGAGTAATGGAAGGGCTTCCCTCACTCAAGGACATTAGCTAGAACTGTTAGATCATAACTTCCTGGTACTTGCCTCCAGCAAGACCCAGAGAATTAGCAGGAACTGCTAGATTGGAACCTCCTGGTGCTTGCCTCCAGCAGAACCAGAGAATTAGCATAGGAATACCAAAATAGCTCCAGCAGGGAGGGCTCCACTGCTCTTCTGCCTGCTTCACACCTTGCTACCTGAGTTATCAACATGAGAAGCTACTTTCTGGTGAAGCTAGTTCTGAACTTAAAAATGTCTGAATTCGCCTGGAGACTGACTTACTACTGACCTCTGAAGCAGACAGGGTCCATGGGGGAGTGTCCATTTTTTTTCTGGATAAAAATAATTTTATGTTTGGAAGTCTCTTACCATTTTAAATCCAAGAGAATTCAAATTCAGGTTCTTTGAGAGTTACTAAAGATGAAAAACACTGTTACAAAAGACTGTAAACTGAGAACCAGGAAGGCAACATGCACTGTCAATTTCATTTGGATAAATATATCATAGAAGCCTTTTGTCTTTTATAGTATTTTTATCAGTTTTTTTGAAATGTAAAAATCTTTTGCAGCCAAATGCTCTGGTCAGGATCTTCTGCTTTATTTGGGAAAGATCAACTCACAGATAAGAGATTTTATCACTTATGGGCCATTGGGGAGCTTAGAAATAGCCATGGCAAATCCAATATTCTCAGGAAGAGAGAATTTTGACTGGTTTTGTTCTGTGCTCAGGCTTTTAATGTTTATCAATTCGGAGACGCACAGAGGTGTTCTAACTTGTTCCTGACAACACCTATGCTCCCCCTTTCATGCATTATTTCTTATCAAATGTGTTTGACTACAACACAACACAACATTTACCCTTGGCTCCACTGTGACAGAACATTATGATCTTTTTCGCAGCTTACCTGGTGCCCAGAGATACTTGTTTTGTGTGTATGTTTGTGTTGGAAGGCTAGGGTTCAGCGAGGCAGGGAACTAGGGAGATTGGAATGACAAAAGCTTGTTTGCTTCTGTTCTTTTACTCATTTTAACATCATATGCTCAAATCGCTTGAGTGAAAAGTCAATTTCTAGAATACCTTGTGAAACTCATCTTTCCTCTCTTTCTTTTACACTTGGACCCAAATGGAAGCAGTCAGGACTCACTCCATAGCATATATAATAACGGTGTGATGACAAAGTGTGGGAGGACACCAAATAACTAGGCCAAGAATTTCTTTATTTTTCATTTTAAATGTTTTCAGCCTTTGTCAAAATGTCAGGAAACTATCAGCAATGGGTTAGGCAGTGGTTCAATAAATTAAGCAGACAGATATGGCCCGAAGGACATGAAATAAATGTTTTTATCGGACGTAGCAAGCGAATGTTCTAGAAACTAATTATGATGATACCATTTTAAGCACAACGATCTCCATTATACCATCATGGTTATTGGACAATTGATGCATGCTTGGTGTTCTGTAAATATTAGTTCATTTCCCATGATAGGCCACCTTGCATTGAGTACCTAGGCAGGGTACCCAATTAATTCAGAGAAAACGTAGTAGTATTTAACTGGAAAGAACTTGAATCCTATCAAAGCAGACTCTTCACTAATAGATATAATTAGATTTGTAGTGTTTTTGAAATAGGCTGCTCTCAACTCATTGCAAGTCTCCTGCATCATCTTTCCAAATGCTATGATTAACTTATAATTGAAAAATGTAGATTTATCAAATATTTTGTGTCTAAGGAAAAAGCTCTTTACCATAAGCAGTAATTCTTAGGTTTTTTATCTTTCAAATTAAGTTCCTAGCATTTCTTACAGTTGCAGAACCTATCAATGTGTATGAAGGTAGATAAGATAAGATGTAGATAAGCAGATTATAACATATGGCTCATTATAAAAATTCCACTTCACAATAAGAGACTTATTCCGTTGCTTGAATTCAACGAATACATTGAGAACTACAGAGGAAAGGAAGACAAGTGTCTCCCACTGGTTTTCCTACTTTAGTTCCTGTCTGGAAGTCTATCCAGGAAAGTACAGACAATCACTCTATAAGTTAGCTTAAGTTTAATTTTGTATGTGTACTTTGTCTAGAATATTCTGCTTTGTTTATGAATACCTAATGAAACTACAGTGACATTGTGGTTGGAATGAAGATCATTTATATTCCTTTCTGACACTAGTTGATGGAAGATGTCATTGTCCTATTTTGTTTATCAGAGATGGGGAGCAAATATGGCTGATATTTCTATGACAAATACCTAAGAAGATTATTTCTAACAACCCTGCCCCTCTGTACTATATGCTCATTTAGTTCCTGTGTTGGAGTGAGAGAACATAGTCTTCTTGTATTATTGCCTGTGAACTAATGTGAGAAGCCATTAGGTAATGCTATTTTTGAGTACTTTCCATAAGTCCTGAAGTTTGTAACCTGCTTTACAAAGGCATGTATAATTATATGGAATCATTTTCACAAGTCTGTTAAGCTACTTTTTGGAGGGCTCTTTGTATGTCCTGCACTATACTATGTATCTTTTGGTATTGTTTTTATTATTCATGACTGAAGCTTAGGAAGTTCTGGCTACTACTGTTTCCACTTTATAGACAATGAAACTAAGATTTCATAGAAAGAAATAGTTTTTTTTTCAAGTTCATGCATGAAGAAATCACTAGAAATGAGATTTGCAATCTGGCTTTCATAGAAGAAGTTGACTTAGGGGCACAGTGATAATGATTGAATGTCTGGCCCAGGAGAACTATTTCTTATCCAAGAATTCATACAACTTTCTTTGAGTTATTCAGGTTAACTACTAGGTTTCCTATTTCTTTCTGCAAATTCTTCAAAAGACAGTATGCATGAAGCAAACCACTTCTTCTCATGTTGACTACTACCACTTTGGTTCATGATACTATCATCTCATTTGGATGATTAAATCAGTTATCTTTGGCTTCATCCCTCTGTGCAGAAATTGATGACTGTCCATCAGAACTCATTTGCCTTTCTTTGAAAATACACTTAAAACATAGCTGTTTGGCTGAAATATATGCACCCAGTTTTGCTTATACTTAGGTGAGGTTATATGAGTATGTTGTCATCAGTACAATGTAAGTGCATGCCATTTCTAAGTCAAGGGTCTATAATATTTGGACTTGCTTTCTCTGTATTTTTGTTGTTATTGTTTTCTCTTGTGGAATCTGGATATTTTGACACTCTCCTACTCTGTATATACCATGGTAGGGCTTTACTTAAAGTCTGAGCAAGAACTTGAATGTGTTCCTCTGGATCATTGTCATCAATGGATGTTTCCTATATAGTTCTGGACCAACCAAATTTTGAGAATTTCATACATGATTACCCTATATTTACAACATTTCACCTCTCTTCTTCCCCTTCCACTTCTTCCCATTCTTCCTCCTCCCTGTCAAATTGATGACCTCCTCCTCTATAATTATTGTTCTACACACACACACACACACACACACACACACACACACACACACATCCAGTCCAGTTAGTGTTGCCCCTGTGTTAATGGATTTAGGGATGGGCACTTAGGATTGGGGAAATTATCAGGGGCCTTGTCCCTTGACAAAATTTATTTCCTTCTCTTAGTAGCATTGACTGCCTGTAGCTGTTCACCTATAATGAGTCCCCATCCATTAAAATTTCTCCATCCGTGTTGGCACGTTGGTTGGTATGGTCTTGTGAGGATGATTATATTTTTTGAGAGTTAATGGGTGCATTAATCCTATTTTGTCCAGAAAAACTATATGACAGCACTGATCTTCTGGCTAATAGGAATAGAGAGGGTTGTGTTGTAGATGCCTCATTAGTACCTGGGTATCCCACAGTCACTTATTATACATCTTGTGACCACTTGTGGATTTCTGTAATAGCCTTGATCTGCGTAAAAACTTGATGAGGAGTGAGAGCTACAGTTACTTATGAGTATAAACATAAATACTTAGTATACAGTTAGAGGCTAGAAAAAAAAATCACAGTGGTAGATTTTCCTTTAGGTGCTATGGCCTGTCCAGGCATGAGTTCTTAGCCAGGTTGATAGTGCCAGGCATGAATTTCCTTGTATTGAATGGATCTTAAATCCAATTGGTTACCCACAACACATACATGCCAATATTGCACCAGTGGGGATATCTTGCTAGGTTGTGATTATTGTGATTCACAGTCTTTACTACTGAGTAATACTTGAAGAGAGACAGGACATGAAGGCCTTCTGCCAGGAGGCAGCATATATCATGCCACCACTGGCTCAGAAGATTCACATTCAAGGGCTGAGCCTCAAGTGCTGCAGAGTGTTGCCAACATATACCTTCTACCAGTTTTCTTTTACACTTTGGTATTTTTTATCCACCAATATGGCAATGTATGCCATGTTACCTTCCCTTCATTTGAGAGTGCTTTTATTATAGGACTGTTGATAACATATTTGCTTTGGCAGCTTGCACAGCCCCTTCTCATCCTATGAGAGCTAGCTGTTATGGAGGAGTCTTCTAGGGCAGTATCAGATTGAGCCCTCTATGTTCTGTGATCGAAATGTATAGAACCTGCATCAATAGTATCTTCCCTTCAAGTTCAGGGATTCAGTCAAGAGATATGGCAATAGCTTACGTTGTTTTGGGGGAGACTCTAGGATGCCCTGTCCAACAGTTTCTTCCTTCCATGCCTTCTGCTAAAGGCCAATATGTTACCAATTGGATCACCTTTAGCTTTAAACCCGTTTACACAAAGATCGAACTCCCTTGGGCTTTGGAATATATCAATGGTGCTTCCCAGTGAACTAAGCTGTGTTTAGAGATAGTACCTTTGTAACTTTAAGATATCTAAAAATCACCTGGGTATCACTTAAAGTGATATTCGGATTTAGTGGAAGTGGGATGAGGCTGAGAATCGGTAAGTCTTATCAATTGCCAGGTGAGGCTGATAGTGCTGGTCCAGGAACCATAGTAAGAGTAGCTAGGCTTCAATCTTCAAAAGGGTAGGCAGTTTACCTGGGCAGCTGATTACTCTTTCTATGGGGCTATCTGCTCCTCTTCTGTAGAAACAAATCCTTGCCTGAGGCCTAGTGGTAGCTGCCTAATTTTCAAGCTCTATCAAGAACTATACATGTTTTAATTAAAAAAGACTCTGAAACAATTAAGATACACCATCTAGAGTGACTGTAAAATTCATGGATGTAAATTGTGTTGTTTTTCTGAGGGGGATGGAATAATGTTTCTGTCTGTGTTTAATTAAAAGGAAATGACAAAAATGGGAGCTTTAGCTGAGTGATAGACAGATGCCTGAGAGAGCTGCACAGAACCTGGATGGAAGTTTGTTTGGTGAACAAAATTTATGTTTGCTGCATCTCTTAATATGGACCACTTTGTGGGAAAGTTTGCCTTTCTCACTTGGGCTTATTTTTCTTTAAAAAAAAAAAATAAACATCCTATTGCCTCTTCATTTTTTTTTTTTTTTTTGCCTCAATGCATTTAGATTACAGAAGTTTCCCACAACAATATAAATAGCCCCTACAGGAAAGCATTAAGTACTCACCAGTCACCGATACCTTAGGGCAGGTGTTTCAAACTCCATGGCTTCTTGTTCAAGCTTCAGGGAAACTCTGAACTCAGAACTTTTCCTCCCCCAAATTTATATATGTACTTACATATATACACATTTTTCTTCGATATTTTTTTCCCCTAGGGTAAGAGTCTATAACAGGATTTTCTGCTGTGGTTTCTAATTCCCTGAAGATTTAGAGTCTTCCTAGATGTGACCATAACAAAGAACTGAGGTTCTTTTTAAAGATGTAAGAGAAATTTACACTGTTGTATAGTTTTGTTTTGCTTCTCTCTGTATGATGTTTTTCTTGAATTAGATTGTGTCTTCATTGAGAGGAAGTTCTGTTCCTGATGTTCAATATAGTGTCTAGCATGGGAAACATACTCATAAAATCTAAAACTAGGCTAGGAACTATATGTTCTCAGAATCTAGGAAATAGCGAATGGAATGTGCTCGAGAAAAATGACATACCTAACGGGCCCTAGTAGCTTAATATTGTTCAAATGACTAGGACTAGAGAAGACAAGACTGGGACAGGACCAAGAGAAAACTAGGTTGATATTTTTTACAGGGCTTAACTTCATCTAGGTACACTCCATTCTTTTCTGGGATCATTCTCAATGGGATACAAAATGTAGGTCTAACATCTTAGCTTTCTCCTTCTTGTTTCCTAGTTAAGACGTGCTGTTCAATCAATAAAGATAAATAATTTAAATTCAATATCCCTCTGTCACTATCAGTAATACTTTTGTGAGTGATGTAGTACTATGGTAATTCAATTTGTTAGTCTCTGCCACACTTTCACGTGACAGTCTGCTGAAGTTGTAAACTTAATTTACTCTAGGCACTTGACACAAGTAACATTGATGGGTTTTATCTTTAAAAGTATTGATTTTTTTTCCACTGGAAAAATCTCTCCTCTGTATTTTTGCTTATTGAATAAACAGACACCTGTCTGGTTAAGGAAAACTTTTTAAAGCTAAGAAGCCTATCTCCTTGGTTTAAAGCAACTCTTGGTTGGACGACATAAAACTTAGGATTGAGAGAGTTATGAGATATTATGTAGTTTTATCTGTTTGATCTCTCCCAGGGTTAGCTTTTCATCCTCTAGCATAGCAGTCTGCTGCTGGGCAGCCCTAATGGTTTCGAATCTCTCCACAGGGGGGGCGCAGAGCTTACTCTTCTGCAGCTGTGACCCGTGATTCACTCTCTTGAGTTATATTGCATACCAACTACTTGACAGGTGTTTCATATATTAGAAGATTGTTTTCGTGTACTTCTAAAATTTCTCTTGACCAGTTAAACATGCCTAGTACTTTTAATTCATTTCATCTGAAAGGGTTTTTGTATCACTTCACAGTTGTGGATGGTTTCCTCTGGCTACACCAAGTTGTTGCTATAGATTTTCAAAGTGGACCATCCAAGCAGAGTACTCTTGACAAGGTCTAAAGGAACTGAACTTCACATAGAATTTTTCTTAAATTGATACTCTAAAACAAATACTTGTTCAACTTCCTAAAACTTTTTAAAAATATTAAATGAAGGAAAAATCATATATGTTGTCATATGATTTTTGTCTCCCTCTGAGAGGTAGTTCAATATATCCATTTGATTTGTTATTGTATATTGTGTTTCTTGCATTCCAATAAAGAACAACTTAAAAGAAACAAAAGTCAGGTTTCACTAGTAATCATATAACAAAAAGGATAGTATGAATTCATCCTTCTTCTACGTTACTTACCAGCTTTCAAGAGAACATCTGTCAATAGTTACTGGTGACTTTTATTTCCATTGTGCATTTGTATGCTTAATATACTTATGTTTCAGGTCTGGAGATATAGCGCAGTAGTAAAGAACTTGTATAGCATGTATGAGGCCCTGGATTCTAGCCCAAACAACAAAATAAATGAATATGTGCCTGCATTTGTTGCAGTTATCATTTATGATGAGACTCTTTAACATTGGTCAATTGGATCATCTTCATGTTGACTCCTTTGACATGACTCTCTGATGTTTGGTATTAACAGGATAATGCAGCCTCATGTTGAAAATTTCCTGTCCTAAACTTGCAACTTTTAAAATGTGCCCTGGTTTCATTTGGTGGAAAATGGTATTTTGAGACCTAGGTCCTTGGGGTTGCTTATTACTTATGTATGTGTAGGTTTATTTTGTGGACAGAGATAGAAAATATTTTTAATATAAAACATATGAGTTTATAGGATATTTACAATTCAAATTCAAAATTACCGGTTTTTACTTCACATCATTGATTGTTCTATATGACGTCATTGATCTTATGTCTGCCTACCTTTTATTCTATAGCAAAATTCCTGCCTCTTATTAATTATAAAAAAGGCATTTATTTCCTTTATCATTTAATGATATAAAACTATCACGAGCAATGAGACTACTAAAATGAGTGTAAGACTTTCAAAACACCTTCTGTGCTTAATGAAATGTACTCTACTGGGTTGAAGAATAAAATTGTTGCATTTTAAAATGATTAGAGTCTGTTTTAGTAGGTAAAGATGCAAGCATGAAGACCTGAGTATGAATCCATAGGACCCATGTAAAGCTAGGTATGGAAACATGTGTCTGTAATCCCAGTGCTCCTGCAATAGCAGGGGTGGTGGATGCAAAAGTCTTGGATGTGCATGGCCAACTAATCCAACATCTACAGACATGAACAAGAAGAGACACTGTCTCAAGCAAGACTGAAGGTGAGGACCAATACCTGAGGTTGGTAGTTGACCCTCACATGTACTCTATGGTATACACATGACCACACTTGCATGTAGGGGCATGGAGGATGAGGAGGTGAGAGGGAGGGAGGGAGAGAGGGAGGGAGGGTGAGAGAGAATAGGAATCACTAGAAATAGTTCTCTGAGTTTTCTATATTTGTATTTCTTTGCCTCTGATTAATATCAGCTGTTTTTTGTTTGTTTATGAACCATATTCAGTCTGTCAAGCAGTCTTAAAGATCATTGCCATATTTACAACATAAATGTTTCTGGTTTATGAACATGTGAAGCCTTTACATTTTTAAAGCTTTCCTTAAATTCTTTTGACTTCCTATGCAAGAATCTGGAGACTTGAAGAGAGAAAACTTCCAACTTTAGAATGTTTCCTTTCCCTATTTCTGTCATAGAACTGGGTACGAGGGTCATCCTTCATGGGGCCTTCAACAATAATATGGGGACTTTGAAAATAATATTATTGCATGGGTTGTCCTTTTGACTTAGCTCTAGGAAATACCCTGGAAGCAAGGGAACAAGAACCATGTTGGCTCTGGAATCATAATGAAAGTAGAGAAGAGCCTCATTGCAAGAGCCTGTGCCTGGGAGGGAGATTTCTGCAGAAATGAGTACAGAAGTGATTTTAGAAGTCTCTAACTATATATCACCACTTTTCTGAGTGGAGTCACTGCTTTGTATATAGGAATGATGAGATGAGTGTCAAAATAGGGCCCACTACATTTCATATCTAACGTTAATATTTCATTTGCTTAATCTGCAAGGCATGCTTGTCCAAAATAAAATCTATTTGTGTGATTTGATTTTCCAGAATTTTATTGAGAATTGTTACAATGCTCTCTGGCAAAAACATGAAATATTCCTTATATATAATTGAATTTCATTGATTATTGGTATTTATTTTTGACTGCTTGGTTATTTGATGTTTTCAATGGAAACATTTTACAATGAATCCTACATTAATTTTTTATAAAAAATCTATTAAATATATCTTAGTAGTTTTTATGTGAATATTTTAAAGTTCTGTATTGTCTTCATGAGAACCTGCTTTTATGTGGGTTGTGACATAACACTGGTCACAGATGTAGTGTAAGATGAATGAAGTCTTTGACAATTTTTTTGTACCAGATGTCATGGTGCATACCTATAATCCCAGAATTTAGGAAGTGGAAGCAGAAGGATTAGGCATTAAATGTCATGTTTGGCTATACAGTGAGGTTGAGATGGGACTGGACCACATGAGACCAGTCTTGTAATGAGTAATTGTAAAAAATAAACAATTGGTCTTGTTGTAAAAAGTAAAAATAATTTTATTATTAGCATGTTTATTTATTATGTTTTCCTATTTGTTATTACATTATCATACATCTATACAATATACCTTGACATAGTCCCTCCTTTTATCCTCTTTTATCTTCTTACTGGTCCATCTTGACCACAGATCACCCCACTTGTACTTTCATGTTGTTTAAAATCAAATCTGGATTCTGCATATGAGAGAAAATATGCATGCAATATTTCTCTTTTTACAATATGATTTTTCTATATGCTGACCTTCAGTTCCATGTGTTCATATTCCTGAAAATGATATCATTTTATGCTTCTTTATGACTAAATAATATATCATTATACATATGTTGCATTGTCTTTATCTTTTCATTCATTGATGGGCACCTAAGCTGATTCCATAAACACACTATTGTGAATAGTGCTGCGAAGAATATGTGTGCAGACATTTCAAGTGTATGCTTAGTTGGATTCATTTTGGTATATATTCACAAGTAGTAGAGTTGAGTTACATGGTAGTTATGTTTTTAGTTCCATGGAAGGACCTCTATGCTGATTTCCATAGTAGATATATATTGATTTATATTTCCACCAACAGTATGTAAGAAGTTTCTTTTCTTCTGTATTATCGTTCATATTGGTATTCATGCATTACTAGCAAATATTATTTGACTTCCTGCTCTGACTCTAGTGTCGTGAAATGTTAGTGTTATCTTGACGCATATTTACATAGTAACTGATGTTAAACTTTTTATTCATGTAATTCATGGGCATTTTAATATTCTGTGTTGAAAACTAGTTAGTTACTGAATATAACCATGTGTAGAGTGGATTTTTTTTTGGTTTATTTTTAGTTCTTCTTATGTTCTGGAGAATTTAATCAATTTTCACATGAATAGCTGACAAAATCTTTCTCTGATTCTGTAGGCTATCTTTTTACTCTGGCAATTGTTGGCTCTGCTTTGTTAAGTAGATTTTTATTTGTTATTTCTTAGAAAAAATCTAATTTGAAAATTCAACATAGTTTGAATAGTAATATGTATTACCATGATAGTGACTTTTTTATATTAATCATATTTTGGACCATGGGATACTATTATACATAGTGAAGTAACATGTTTATATTTTGATGGATATGTATTGTAACATGTATATGTACATGTATATAACAAAAAAGCCTAACTTCTTATAGCTTCATCTATATTTTTCCATGTTTAAATTGAGCAAAGATTAAGTTGGACTATATAAAAAACAAAGGCAGATGACTATTATACATAATTATGTTGCATTTTTATTTTTGAGCACAAATAAAAAGATTCACAAATAGGGAAAATGGAATGATTTGGTAACTCATTACATGTATTTGAGAAATTATGAACTAAATACTTTTATATTTGAATTTAAGTTGAATATGTTCTTAAATAGACCATAAATGTATTCAAAGCATGTTGACTATATTATTGAATACTCTTTTGAATATGTTCTTGAATATACTCTTGAATACAGTTTTCAATACTTTATTGAATACAGCAAATACAGTTGGTCCTCTATATCTGTACATGTCATATATACAGAATCAATTAGGACTCAAATATAGAACAATAAACCTATCTATAATAAAATGTACTGATATTTTTATTGTTTTTATGCTGTAAGCAATATTGTATTGTAAGTTTTAATATAATGTTGATTTTGTCTTTTTTCATTTATTTAATTACTTATTTATTCACTTTACATCCTTATAATAGCCTCCTTTCCTCCCAGTCCCTTACATAGATCCTTACCACCCCCTCCCCTTCTCCTCTGAGAAGGGAAAGGCCTATCTGGCTATCACCCTGCCCTGGCACATCAAGTCACGGCAAGCATAGGTACATCCTCTCCTACTGAGGTCAGACAAGGAAGTTGAGTTAGGGGAATGAGATCCGCAAGCAGGCTACAGACTCAGGGACAGCCCCTCTTCTAGTTAATGAGGAACCTGCATGAAGACTAAGTTGCACATTTGCTACATATGTGCAGGAGCCTAGGTCCAGCCCATGCTTGCTCTTTGGTTGGTGGTTCAGTCTCTGGGAGCCCAAGGGTCCAGGTTAGTTTGCTCTGTTGGTCTTCCTGTGGAGTCCTTATCCTCTCTGGTTCTCTCGGTCCTTCCCACAACTCTTTCGAAATACTCTAGAGCTCCATCTAAATGTTTGGTTGTAGGCCTCTGCATCTCTTTCTAGCTGCTGATGGGCAGAGCCTCTCGGAGGACATTTATGATAGGATCTTGTTTGTAAGCATAACAGAGTACCATTAATAGTGTCAAGGACAGGATTTTGCCCAAAGGGTCTCAATTTGGGCCAGTCATTGGTTGGCTATTCTCTATCTCTGCTCCATCTTTGTCCCTGAACACCTTGTAGGCAGGACACATTTTTGGTTGAAGCTTTTCTCGGTGGTTTGATGACCTTTTCCCTCAATTGGGAGTCCTCTCTGGTTACAGGATGTGAACACTTCAGGCTCCATATCCCCCACTGCTAGGAGTCTCAGGTAGAGTCACCCCAGATACTCCCTGGGGCATACCCCAGTCCCAGGTTTCTGGCACATCCTAGAGGTGTCTCTAATCCGTTTCATCACTGATTTCCATTCTCTTTCCCCTGCTCTCCCTACATTTGATCCCTCTGCTCCATTTTCCTCCTTATCCCCTTTCCCACCCAATTGGCTCCCTATTTTCACCTCTGATATGCATTTTATTCCCCCTCCTGAGAAAGACTCAAGCACCCTTTCTTGGGTACTACTTGTTAATTGGCTTCTTTGTGTCTGTGGATTGTGGTGTGTTTATCCTGTATTTTATGGCTAAAATCCATTTATAAGTGAATGCATACCATACATACCCTTTTGGGTCTGGGTTAGCACACTCAGGACGATATTCTCAAGTTCCATTCATTTGCCCACAGAGTTTATGATGTCCTTGTTTTTAATAGCTAAATAGTATTCCATTGTGTAAATGAACCACAATGTCTATCCATTCTTCAGCTGAGGGACATCTAGGTTGTTTCCAGTTTCTGGCTATTACAAATAAAGCTGCTATGAATGTAGTTGAGCAAGCGTCCCTGTGAGATGGTAGAGTATCTTTTGGGTTTATGCACATGAATGGTATAGCTGGGTCTTGAGACAAAACTATTCTCAATTTTCTGAGAAACCACCAAATTAATTTCCAGAATAGGAATAAAAGTTTGCAGCCCAACCGCCAATGGAGGAGTGTTCACCTTGCTCCACAACCTTGCCAGCATGTGCTATCATTTGAGATTTTGACCTTAGCCATTCTGATGGGTGAATCATTTTGATTTGCATTTCCCTGATGACTAAGGAAGTTGAACAGTTCTTTGAGTGTTTTGAGCTGGATGAAGTCACAGCATTGAGAAAGGGAAGTGGACAGAGATCCTTACCACTAATTAAGAAGCCATCTGCAATTGGTATGTACTGGCAAAGAGAAAATCTGTTTCCTCCAGTGATGTTTCATTGGGCATACCAACTGCACTTGAGGGCAGGCCCATGCTCAGGAATAGTTGACCAACACAAAACAAGGACAATGCTAGTTTATTTTATTTTATTTTTTTTAGAATTTTTTTTCTTCATGATCTGTTGCTTGTTTGGATTTTCATTTTTGTGATTTTTTTTGTGTTTTTTATATTTTGTTTTACTTTCTTTTTTTCTTGTTTGAAAGAGAGAGTGAAGAAAAAATAAAACAATGTTGGATGGGTAGGAAAATGAGGAAGATCTGAGAGTAATTAGGAGATGAAGAAACATGATAAAAATATATTGTATGAAAAATTGCAATGAAAATGAAAAATTTAAGTATGTGTACATATCCTGTGTATCTGTTTCTTTACCCTTCACAGTAGACATTGTGCTTATTTATAAAAACAACTGGTGTATGTCATCTAATTGATGTTCATAAAAATGTTCTATGTAATATCTAAAATAAAAATTATATAATTTTAGGATATTATTCTCTAAATAAATTTGATCAGATTAGAGGATAGACATCATGGTTTCCACTTTTGTCTTATGGGGACAAAATTGTGTTTGTGCTTATTTTATTTAGCTATGTGTTTTCTCATTTTCCTTTCTTTTCTTTCTTTTTTAATTTTTAAAATTTTT
>JADRCD010122918.1:20382-35428 GCA_019843815.1 Montemys delectorum
ATGTACTTGGAAAAGTGCCAAACTCTGAAATCAATGAATATTTATTAAGCACCTAGTATGTTTATAGTACAATACTATGTATCTTAGGGGACTCACTGTCTAATGAGTGAAATAAGTATAGTTTAAAGAAGCAGAAAGAAGGTTTGAGGTGTCAGTTGGTGTGGTCGTAGTGGATTTCTAAATGAAAATGAAATAGGTTAAGTGAGACCTCATGTCTTTTTCTCAAAAGAATGCTTTCAAATTTGACTTTCTACAATATACACTTCCTTCCTCCTCCATCTTCTCAAAGCCCATTTTGTTTAATAAATATTTAGTTTAATGTTTCAAGAGTGTAGTCAGTGCAATGTTACCTTAAATATATACTTTTTGGTGATACATGGGTCAATATGATTTTGTAATTTTATAGTTTGTGGTTTCAGTATAATACACAATTGAAAAATGCTTCAAAACAGATATCAAACCCTTAATTTAATAGTCATGGTGGTTTAGCAGTATCAACCATAAACAAATGACAGGATTTGAAGAAAATACTCAAATAGTAATGCACGGTTAGGAAACACTTTTTTTTGTAATCATAAGTTCATGATTATTTGAAAATACTACAAAAGTATATGTAACCTATAATTGTACATTAAATTAAAACAAAACTAAGCTCCAAACAAAAGCCGCTTCGTCTGTCCACTAAAATGACCGTAAAATGCTATTTTATAGAAGGAAATGGCAGAGGGAATGCAGTGATTAAGAAAGAGATAATTTTTAGACAACTTTGTCCCTAAAGTCCCCTATTGTCAGACTCATTATTGAAAAGGAACTCTGCTACCTGAAATGAACTATTTTCTCTTCAGGGCAGCAAGTCAAATATTCACTTCTCATTAATAATTTATTGTGACAAATGTATTACTTTAAAGGTGCAGAAAGTCAATTAGAGAATAGGATGTTGTATCTTCCTTTCAGCTTTTTTAATTGGCTTCCAAGTGTGACATTCATCAAAACCTTGATTTCTAATGTAAACTGAATTCTATAAGATGGGTTTGGAATTGATACTAGGCACACTTGAGCAACCCCCAGAAGGGTGGTAGTTACATTGATCTGTGGGTATAAAGATAAGATTTAGAAGGTAATAAGGAATTATGCTGGTCTAGCAAAGTGACAGCAGTAGTTTTGTTCTAAGGTCCATGATCTCATTAGCCATAGGAAGTAGTCTAGGTTTCTAGTACCAGTACCCCGTATTATTTCTCTCCTGTGGCCCTTAAGTCCAATTAGACAGTTTTTCTTGCCATTCACTGATATGTGAATGCCACTTTTTGTACTTTAAGGGATATTTTGCCATGTTGGTCATTGTCATTGCTCATGGGTCATATAGCTAGGTGGGACTATTAATTTCCTCCATTCTTTGGTAGCGTGCACATTATTTTCTGGAACTATGCAAGCTAGGCCACATTTAGAAGGCTTTCAGGTTAGATGCAGCCCAAATTATCCAAGTCCTATGTCCTAACTGCAGAAGGTTCTGTACTTAGGGGCTTACCGTCAACCTCTGAGAGGCAACCAAGGGCTACATCAATAGTTTACATTGTTTTGGGGAGTCACTTGGGATACTCTATCCAACCGTGTAAAAGGTTTCTTGTATCAGGTAGTGGGATTTGGGTTAGTCCCTGATTCCTGTAGGTAGTACTGTCAAACCCAAGTAGCATAACTTTTTAAAGAGATCTATCTCCTCTATACAGATGTATACACACATATATACATTGTATATACACATATATATGATATAATGTATTTATTGTATATATTTTGGTAAATATAAAATATGATTTCTTGAAGCTTTATCAAACAACCATGATGTTATTTGCCCTTTATTACTTTCTGTTTTGTACTGGCTTTCCTTCCTCATTTCCAGTTGAAGCTTCCTCCCTCTTTTTCTACATCCCACTTTATATCCTGTGTATCCTGCTACTCCCCTCTTACCTCTCCTCACGTATGTGGTCCCTTTATACTTTTCTGGTTTTTTTGTTCCTCCATGTTTTATATACACATGTGATGAATTCTAGTTAATGGACCACAGATGAGCAAGAATATGTGGTGTTTGTCTTTCTAGATCTAGAATCCCTTACTCAATATCATCTTTCTAGGTCCATCCACTTACCTGAAAATTTCATGATTTCATTTTTGATAGCAGAATAGTATTCCATAGTGTAAATATACTACATTTTCATTATTGAGTTATCTATCTTAGGCCATTTATGTTTTTTCCAATTTCCTTGATATTATGAATAAGGTAGCAATGAGCATCTCTGAGCCAGTGTCAGCAGAGTAGGATGTTGAGTCCTGGGGCATATGACAAGGTGTGGTATAGCTGGCTCAAATGGAAGAATTGCTTTTAGTTTTCTGAGGATTTTCCATGCTGATTTCTAGAGTGGCTGCATCAATTTCTCTTCCCACCAGTAGTGAACGAGTGCCCTCACTTCTCCATAACCTCACAAGCATTTGTTGTCAGTTGTTTTGTTAATCTTAGTCATCCTGACTGGAGTGAGATGAAATTTCAAAGTTGTTTCAATTTTCATTTTCCTCATTGCTAATGGTGGTAAACACTTTTTGAGGTTTTAGTTATTTTTTTTCCATTGAGAACTCTCTGTTTTGAACCCTAGCCTCCCCTCCACCCAACCCAAGACATAGTTTCTCTGTAAAGACCTAGTTGTCCTGGAACTCTCTATGTAGACCAGACTGGCCTTCAACTCCTAGAGATTCACCTGCCTCTGCCTCCTGATTGTTGAGATTAAAGGCATGTGCCACCACCACTTGGCTTCTGAATTGTCTTTTAAAGCCACCACTGCCCAGCTGTTCTAGGCTATTTTTAATTGGGTTATTTGCTTTCTTCACTTTTTTGAGTTCTTTGTATATTCTGTTTATTAATCCTCTGTGAAATGAATAGCAGACAAAGATTTTCCCCCATTCTGTAGTTTTCCTCTTCTGTACAGAAGTCTTTTGGTTTTGTGAGGTCCTACTTTTCAATGGTTAGTCTTAATTACTTGGCAAATGGATGCCTGTTCACAAATATCTTACCTCTATCTATACCATGTAGGGAACTGCCTATATTTCCCTCTAATAATTTTAGTGTTTCATGCTTCAGATTAAGGTCTTTGATCTACTTGGATCATTGTTTTTATGAAGGGTGATAGAGATGAGTCTAATTTCATTTTTCTTCATAGGGACATCCCATTCTCCCAGCTGATTATCACTGTGAAGGTGGTGAGACCTGGAAAATGAGTTCTAAGAATGATATAGACTAAAGTCTCATGAAATAATCAAATTTATTCAGAGTGTTAGACACCTTATACTCTTGAGAGTTAAGAAGAATCATATAAGTAAGATGTTCAAGCACAAGGACAAGCCACATGTCACAAAACATGGTTTTCCACAGAGGCATATAAATAAATAACAGCCAGTTTTAATAAGTAATATAAACTCATTCCTATTTGCTATACCTGGGAGGGGCTTTGAAGAAACTGAGGTCACAAGACTATTGTCTTGTTGGAGTTTTCTCACAAGCACCTAGAATTCCTTTCACACGGCTCCGTTCTTAGATTGCATTCTGACACCAGCATCACTTGTTAACAATGCCAACTTTACTCCAGTGTAGGTTTTAACCTCTTTGTCAAATATCAGATGCTACTCATGTTTTGGTCATTTATTCTACTCCATTGATTCACATTGTCTGTTTTGTGTTGAGAACATACTGCTCTCATTACAATGGCTCTGTAATATAGCTTGAGATCAGGAAAAGTAATCCATCCACTATTCTCCAAGATATTTTCTTGTCTTTATAAAAGAAAGTGTGTCTACAATCTCTTTTTAGTGAGTGTTGTTGTATAAAAAGTCTATTTTTAAAAGCTTTTGTAGTTCAAATGCTGCCCCTTGACTGAAATTTATTGTTTATGGTTGTTTTCTGAAGGAATTTGTGGGTTCTCTTATGTATAATATACCATCTGCAAATATAGATAATTTGATATCTTTTCCTATTTATGATCCTTTTAATTTTCTCCTATTTTCTTATTGTTCAGGCTAGTGCTTCCAGCACTGTATTGAAAAGGGTTGAGAATAATAAGCAGCCCAATCTTGTTCTTGATTTTTATTGGGATTTCTTCAATTTTTTCTCCATTTAGGATACTGTTAACTATGGGTTTGTCATAGGTTTTATTTTATTGAGGTATGTCTCCTTCAGCCCCACTCTCCCTAAAAATTTTATCATGGAATATGCTGGATTTTGTCAGATGCTGTTTTTTCCATCTATTAAGATGAGAATGCAATTTTTATCTCTAAGTCCATTTATTTGATTTACTATATTTATTGAATTGCACATGTTGAACCAACTTTGCATTTATAAGATGAAGTCAGCTTGATTGTGTTGTGATGATCTCCTTTATAGTGCTTATATTCAGTTTGCTAGTATTCTCTTGAGGATTTTCGCATCCAAGTCTATAGTTTGCATTTGTACATAGTTTTGGTATTAAAGTTATACTGGCATCATAAAATGAGTTAGGGAGTGATTGTTCTGTTTCTGTTTGTTTTTGTTTTTTGTTTTTTGAAGAGTATAAGGATTATTTTTCTAGTTCTTCTTTGAAAGTATGGCAGAATTCTGCTATAAAACCATCTGGGCCTGGATACTTTTTTAGTTAGAAGACTTTTTATTATTGTTTTGTCTACTTCTTTGCTATGGGTCTGCTTAGGATGTTGGTCTCTTCTTGTCTTAACTTTTATAGTTTGGAGGAATAAAGAAAATTTTTTTTATATTTTCCAACTTAATATTCTCTATTTGTTTGCTGTCTATTGTGATGTTTTCTTGTTCGTTTTTGATTCTGTTAATTTGAGTCCTCACTTACTTTTGGTTAATTAAAATCAGGGTTTGTTGATCTTGTGTATTTTCCCATGTAACTAGATTCTTTTTATTGTTTTCATGGTTTCTGTTTTGTTAGTTACTGCAGTATTTTTTTTTATTTATTTATTTCTTGCCATCTTCTGGGCTTGAGTTTGGTTTCTTTTTGTGTTTCCAAATTTTGTATTGCGCCAATAAATAATTTATTTGTGCTCTTTCTGGACTTTTAATGTAGGCCCTTAGGGCTATAAACTTTCCTCTTAAAACTACTTTTAGTGAAAAAAAAAAACCAAACTACTTTTAGTGTATAAAATTCTGAGTATCAATGTAGCTATTTTGTTTTAGCAGTACCATTTGTTGAAGATGCTATTTTACTCCATTGCTTATTTTTGGCTTCTTTATCAAAAATTAGGTGGCTTTACGGATGTGTGCTATGAAATGTTAGCAAAGAGGAAGAAGTTTATAGGGAATTGGGCTACAGAGCATTTATGCGATATTCTGACCAATTGTGCTTGCATTCTTCCAATGTCCTCAGAGCACGATTAAGTCTGAATTAAAAAGGAATTGACTTCAGGCACTAATCTGTGTGTCACTGTGTCTATATGTGTTTCTTGTGGTTTTTTTCTCTTTCTTTTGTTTTCTGTTTGTTTTGTCCTACTATGGTTTGTGTGTTTGTTATAGTTACCTGTTCATTTTCAAATGAGAGAGAGAAGAGAGGATGTAGATTTTTGGATGGGTGAGGGAGGATCTGAGATGAGTTAGGGAGGGGAAAATCATGATGAGAATATATTGTATTTTTAATACTGAAAATAGAATAAAAAAGGAATTAGGCAGAGAAGTTTGAAGTGAAGATAGTGTTTAAACTCTATCATGGCTACTTGATCCTTGCTCTTATCCAGGTCTGCAGTAAGTAACGTATGGAGCAGAAAGGTGTGAAAAGAGTGTCCTGTGGTTGGGAAGTCAATGAATTTAAACTTATAGACCAGCAAGGCAGTTCCGACCACAGCTGTGACTGTTAGAGGTAAGCATCATTCATGAGAGAGAGAGCTCATGTTCTGTATTGGGGCAATAGAAAAAGGTTCCCTGAGGCTAAGACAAGTTGAAGGCTCCATCTTGAGAATATACAAATTAATTTGAAAAGAGAGAGCCTAAACTAATAATTCCCTCTAAGCTGCACAAAAATAAGCATCTAGGAAAGTGTTACCCTGTGGTCAGCACACAGAAGCTAAAGCAGCTATGATCCAAGTCCAGACTCCATTCAGAGGTAGGAGCAGATCTTGGCGGAATTGTCCATGGCATACTGCTTTTGTAGGCATAAAAGATGAAAAAGCATAGGGCCTATGGGTTTTAGTTCCATTATTTCAGAGATCCAGTGATGCAAGTCAATGTTTGGGTCCAGAGAATCTCTAAGGCCAGAACCTGTTCAGTTCATAAAATATCAGTTGCATGTATGTTTTCAGGGCTTGTCACTTTGTTTCGGCTAAGCAATTGCTGTTCTCTACCCTGAGTAAGACTGTTTCTCTCCTCTCAGTCTGTAGTTCTTTGTCTAGAGTTAAGGTCTGGTAAGCTTTCTGCCCTCTGCATGTCCATTGGTGTAGTCTTTGTTAAGATCACGTTACTAATTAAAAACAATTTAAAGAATTTCATACATGAATACTATATACTCATAATTTCCACCCTTCTGTCTCTTTCAAATCCCTCTTTTGTTGCCTTGACTCCCTCTCAAATTCATCAACTTTTATTCAAGCATTGTTATCCACATACATACATGCACACACACATACACAGAGGGAGACTTGTAGACACATATGGGTATATAACTACAACTTGCTAAGTTCACAGTCTTCTTGGTATTGCATGTGTGCATATTTGACTACTTGAGATTGAACAACCTACTCATGTATTTGTCCTTGAAGAAGACTGATTCCATGTCTGTCAGTAGCTGTTAATTACCGGTAGTTATTCATCTAGGATGGGGGGTGTCGCACCACCATCTCGATCAGTAAGAAAGACGCGACCCAAAAGCTTTTCTTAAAGCAGTTTATTCAGGAACCTTGAACATTCTTCTTCTGACTTCTTCTGACTATCTTCTGACTGACTGACTGACTGACTGACTGACTGACTGACTGACTTCTGACCAACTTCTGACTAATAATCTCGGGCACCTCCCTTAGCCCTTAAATGCTCCATCCTGAGCCTATCTCAGTAGGCCACGTGGTGAATGCAGATAGGTTGCCATACGCGGAAGCAAGCCAGGCAAACAAGCACAGCCAAATAAGGAGTTGTTTATCACTCTAGCGCTCCAGCAAGGAGTGGAAGCCAGGGCCATCTTTAGAGCGTGGTTCGGATGGCTCTGGGGGCGGGGGGCTTGTGAAATTGGTCTCATTCTTTTTTGTTTTAGCATGTCAACTGGGACTATTGTTATGCTAGTTTTATCTAGGCAACAGTATTGTTGTGGCGTCATGATTATAGCTTCTCTGTAATGTCTAAAGGAATCCATCTGCTAAGTGACATCCTGGTCCTCTAGCTCTTAAAGGGTATCTGCCCCTTCTCCCTCAATGTTGCCTGCACCTTGGGTATAAGAGTTAAGTTGTAGAAGTATCATTTGGGATGGGCTTCCTGTGCTCATTTATTCTCTACATTTTAGTCATTTGTGGATCTCTGTAGTAGATTCTGCTGCAAAAAGTAAGCCTCTTTGGGGAGGGATGAAAGATACACTTAGCTGTAGATATAAATATTTAGTATATAGTTAGAAACTATTTGATTTAGGAAAATCAAGGTGCTAGTAGGTTCTATGATCTAAGACCTCCTAATCCACGGGTAATTGGCTTGGCTTACAGTACTCAGCATGAATTCCCATTAAATGATGGCCAATAAACAAATACCATTCAGATTATGTGGTGTTAATTCTTCTTTCTTGATTGAAGCCAAGAATACTGGGATGTTGGCAGAAACCTTATTAGAAACACAGTTCAATATGAGAAAATGTATCTATAAATACATTTGCACATGTGACTTTCGTTATTTGATTGTGATATATATGTGTGTGTATGTGTAGATATATATATCTACATATACATATATATATCTACACATACATCTGTTTAACATTAATTAAAATCTATGGAACCTTATAAAATAGTATTAAAATGTCAGGTTTCAGTTTTCCCCTTTAGAATAGGTTTATGAAATAAATTAATCTTGCTATGCTTATTTAGTTTTTTTACTTTGGCTCATTTACATTAATCATACATGCATATGTATGTGGGATAGTGGACCTTGAGAGGAAGCATGGTAGGGTCAAGCCAAAGGCTAGAGGACCTTGAGACTCTGAAGGGACAGTAGGAGTTTCACCTGCTCCCAGCACCAGGCCCCTGTCATCTAGCTGCAGCCCCCCCCCCCCCCCACATAGAGAGATTTGTGGCCATCAGTCACATAGGGACAACTCTGCAAGCCCTTCCACATGTAGATGAGGCGTTCTTAACATCTCAGACCAAAACAATAGGAAAAGAATCTTGACTGTGGTCATATAGGCTCAAAACAGAGTTCTCCATACTAATGAGACACCTAAAGGCCCAGAGGGCTTAGCCAATAAGCTTCCCTTCCCAAATATTCCTCCTTACAAAAAGTATTTATTCTCAGGCCCACCCTGAAAAGGTGGGGGGTATGGTTTATGCATTCATTTTCCACCATGGCAATAAACTGGAACTGTGGGCTGTCTCTTTTCATTAAGATCCACCATGGGTTGCCATTAAGAGGCCTTTGCCTACAGAGCTGCAGCCTAATCTCCTGTAGAAGGCCTCTCTATGCTCTAAGCTACAACTACCACCAAGCCTGCTGCCACCAAGCTAAGGACAATAATCTCTGCTGGGACAAGCTGGAGTTCTCCCTGGCCCCGGGCTAGATGCCGTTCCCAGCCTGAGGGGCCCTGACTCCCTTCTCTGCTCTTTTGCAACTCCCAGTGGCACCTGGATATTCAAGAGTCTGAGAACCCCACGACTCCGGCCTTGTCATAGGCCCCGAGTACCCCTGAACCATTTTGAGCTTTCCCACATTTCAGATTGCTCTTTCCCACCCCTGGAGTGGTGTCTTGGTGTTTCCCTACACAATGGGGTAAGCGTGGTTAAACTCCCCATGTCCTGCTTCCTGAGCAGCCATGCCCAGTGGTAGAGCAGATACGAGCCAACAATCCTACATATGTATATCTCATAAATACATTTTCTATGAGATTTTGTGTCTCTATAATGGCTTCCTGTGAGATTTGGATTGACTCTGAAGATTCAGATTCTGTTTTTATACGTGTTACATTTTAAAATTACGTGTATTATACAAGTGTGTCTATATGTGGGGAGGTATACGCATGAATACAAATGCCTCTGAAGGCCAGAAGACGTCAGATCTTCTAGAACTGGAGTTACTGATGGTTGTGAGTCATTTGTGTGGGTCCTGGGAACTGATTTCAGGTGCTTTGAGAGAGTGTCATATGTACTTCACTGCTGAGCCATGCATCTATGTCTTCAGCCACTGACTGGCTTTTGTAGTCTGCCATAAACTGGCCAGATCTTTCCTAACTTAACCTGCTCCATTTTGCTCCCTAGAGATATCTGCTGCTTTCGATTGCAGTTTCCCTGCTTCCTGCTCACTCCGTGTATATTTACACTCCTTTTTCCCTCCTCTTATAACTTGTTACTAACTCTTCTCTCTGTTTTTCAAATCTATCTAGCCTTCACTGTGCCATTTACAGTTTCTGACAAATGTTTTTCAACCAAGCTGTTGAAATATCGATTATAGGTGTGCTTTAATTTAGTAAAAGTAATAAAAGTATATATACACTTGAGTGAGTTGTAGTCAACCCAAATATATTTAAGTAGACTAATCCTATGTTAGATATCCCTTTTTAGTCACTTGTAAAAGATGGGTGTGATTTGGAGTATGGGAAAAGGAGACTGTGTTATTACAATCCTATGTTTCGTGAAATAATCCCAAACATGTGAAAAATCATTCATATATTTACCCCATGTGCATTTATTTGGCATCTATTGTACAGCAAGTACAGTAGGAAACAAAGTTGAGTACTGTTGAGTTACATGATATTATTTAGCAGCTGATCATATATATTACCTGCCATTTGTCCTTAATGGTTCTTTTTTTGTGGGGGAATGATTTAACTTTTGTTTTCCAGACCCATTTGAAGCTTTGTAGACAATAAGGTCTTTTTTTAGTTCATTGTAGAAACAAGTACATAAATGAAAAAGCTTCCAGTAATTAAAGTCTTATTAATATAAATCATTGATATTAGAAGAATTGAAATGCACATTAAGATTTCAGAGAAACTAGTATTTTTATTTGTGCCTTGTATTTATATTACAATCTAGTATAAAAACAAGTTGGTATCACCCAGGCATGCTGGTTAGGTTTTGTCAACTTTATGCAGACTAGATACCCCTATAAAGATGGAGCCAAAGGAAGTGATTCAGTAAGCAGCATTCCTTCATGGACTCTGTCTTAACACTTGCTTCCAGGATCCCAGGATCTTGCCTTAAGTGCCTTCTTTGGCATCCTTGATGATGGACAGTAAACCTGGAAACTAAATCCTTTCCTCCTCAACAAGGTTTTGGACAGGGTTTATCATAGCAACAGAATACCAAGTCAGAACACCGTGTTTTGTTAATTTTATTCTTAAGTCTCCATCTGAAGTTTCAAAAATTAATGAAAGACTTGTTAGTCTAAATAGTTTAAGGTTTTTAATCACTTCTTTTTATGTAATTAAATTTTATTCTTTCAGAATTTGAAAGGTATATTTAGAACATATAATGGATGTGTAGGCGAGAAGGGAATTTTAAAATTATGTATGTAACTTTCTAGTGATTCAAATTAGCATGCAAAATAGTAGTGAAAATATTGGAACATGAAGAGGCTTTAACAAATGCCTAGTTGGAACCATTTATTTTCAGATGAGGAAATTGAGATTTAGGCAGAATAAACACTTGCTCAAGGTCACTCCACATGTGGATAAAATGGATGTTCTTAGTTATTCAGACACACATGGACTGCTCCAATACCTCCGTTTTATTTGTTAAGAATGGAGGAGATGTGGCAAGTTGAATAAATGCATGCATATTACCTGGGAAATAACCTGTGAAATGGCAAAGCTCCCATTCTCATTGACAAGGTAAATTGTAAGTGGCTTATGGGAATTTTTAATAAATTTTCTGGTTAAATGATGCAAAAATGAGGAAAGATAATAGATAATTTTGAAACAGTTAGTGTGCTAATAGTTTCCTGAAGAGGACAAAGGCATAGTGCAACCCATAGTTTCCAATCACACTTAATCATGGATTGTTTCCTAACCTTCTCAAAGGATTTTGAAATATGTAAAGAAATTATCTCCAAAACCTATGGCGGTCATATGGTTTTTCTGAATAGGCTTATTCCACATCTCTCTGTTTAAAACAACTGGATTTTGTTTACTTATTTTGTGATTGTCTGTGCTTGTGTATGTGTGTGCATGTTTTCTGACACTGCATGCACGAGGCTGTCAAAAGGTGGCTCACAGGAGGTAGCTCTCTGCTTCTGCCATGTATGTTCTGGGGATTGGGCTCAGTTTGTTGGTTTTGCCAGAGGTCCTTTTACCTGCTGAGAATTCTCAAGGGATCTTGTCTGAGATTTTTTATATGACCCACAGTATACAAGTATATAAAATAAATTCATAGATCAAAACATATGTACATATATATGAAATCATAGACACTTATTTTAAAACACTTCATATACATAAATATAAAACTTTATTACTTAGTATAGATGAATGTAAAGTAGCATACTAATGAGATGAATATGCTTATTTATTTTTACACAAAGAACTAAACCGTGGCTGAAGAAAATGTTTTCTGTGCTTATTGTCTTGGTGTTCCCCATTGACCTTCTCTAGTATAGTCCATATTCTACACATGTACTGTAATATTTGCTGAGGAGTAACTTTCAATAAAATGTAGACTAAGTTTCTCTGTTCTCTGTTTTTTGTAAGCATCTTATGTAAGCATCCTGCATTTATCCCTAGTTCCCTCTTGACCTATTGGTTCATGACAACCTCTGTCTCTCCATCTCTGTCTCTGTTAATCTCTCTCCCTCCCCTGCCCCCTTCTCTCATAATGCTTATAAACATCAATCAAACAAGATATTTTGATGGATACACTTTGGGAAAACTGATTCAGTTAATATCTTTATTTAGTAATTTAGAAATATGAGGATCTGTGAGAGAAAGAGTTATTTAATGTCCAATGTTGCTATACTTTAGTGACAAAGGTGGGCTTATATGTCCATCTTCTGAAAAGAATATTTTACACTAGAGTTTGATGGGCAGTTGTAGTGTAAACACTTGCACAGGGAAGTTACCAAGATGTTTAGATTGATGTGATGGATTAGATTACTGTTCAAAAAACCCTTCTTTCTCCTTCCATATCCATGATATAAATATACAGACTGGCTTTGAATTCAACCATGTTGCCTGCCTTGGCTTAATAGGATCAATTTTTTTGTCTAATGAGATCAATTTACCTTCATCTTACCTCTCAGTACAAAGAAGTAGCTGAATTTCTTAGCTTCCAGTTGTCTTATCAACACTCTCAATAGAAGTGGGTCTCTTCCTGAAGTGGCAAAGACATTAGCAAGAATTTCACTAAAGAGAACATCCAGAAGTACAAAGATTAATAGGATATTTAAACATCTGCTATAAACAGAGGCATAAATTAGATGGTAAAGCTTGTACTTTTCTGTCTGTGCTGTCAACAATTAGAAGAGCTGCATCTTTACCTCAGTCTCACATCACTTTGGACAAATTAAACTTGGGCCTTTCCTTTATGTAGGAAGCACTTGGATTTGCAACTTTAGGTAGAACTTGTCTGCTTAAACCCAGCACATGTCAGCCAATCCTGCCTTATAAATGGTGAGTTTCACAAATGATTGTTTACTAAAGTACCAAGGTTGGGGTGTTCGACTTTTTCTTTAAAGTTGTAATAGCTTTATTGATTCTGGGAACTCTGATAATTTTATCAGACGGCTTCAGGAATCTTTGTACTTCTGGATGTTCTCTTTAGTGAAATTCTTGCTAATGTCTTTGCCACTTCAGGAAGAGACCCACTTCTATTGAGAGTGTTGATAAGACAACTGGAAGCTAAGAAATTCAGCTACTTCTTTGTACTGAGAGGTAAGATGAAGGTAAATTGATCTCATTAGACAGGGGAAATGTTGATGAGAGGACAGGAACAAGAAAGAAAGAAACTGGCAAACTGACAGCTGATTGTTGAGAAGAAATTTTGAGAGAGACATACTTACTAAAGATTTGGTTATATATCTGATCTCTGAAAAACCCTTGTGTACTCACTATCACGAAATCTCCAACCAAATCTTCAGTGTTCACTACTGATTTATTGATCATTTGTGTTTTGATAGGATAGAGTTTCCAGTCCAGCTTTGCCATGAGCAGTAGTAGAGGTTTTCTCAAGGTCTATGCTCTAATTCTTCAGTTATGCCTGCTGCACTAGTAAACAGTAAGGTATCTTTTTTTTTAAAAAAAAATGGATATTTTATGTATTTACATTTCAAATATTATCCTCTTTCCCGGTTTCCCCCTGGGACCCACCTCTCTCATCCTCCTCCCCCTGATCACCAATCCACCCACTCCCATTTCCCTGTCCTGGCATTCCCTTACACTGGGGAATCGAGTCTTCACAGGACCAAGGGCTTCTCTTCCTATTGATGCCTGACAATGTCATCCTCCGGTACATATGTGGCTGGAGCCATGGGTCCTCCCTTGTGTACTCTTCGGTTGGTGGTTTAGTCCCTGGGAGCTCTGCGAGGTCTGTTTGGTTGATATTGTTGTTATTTCTATGGGGTTGCAAACCCCTTCTGCTCCTTCAGTCCTTTTTCTATCTCCTCCATTGGGGACCCTGTGCTCAGTCCAATGGTTGGCTGCAAGCATCTGCCTCTGTATTTGTCAGGCTCTGGCAGAGCCTCCCAGGAGACAGCTGAATCAGGCTCCTGTCAGCAAGCACTTCTTGGCATCTACAATAGTGTCTGGGTTTTGTGTCTGTATTTAAGATGGGTCCCCAGGTGGGACACCCTCTGGATGGCCTTTCCTCTGTCTCTGCTCCACACTTCGTCCCTGTATTACCTTTAGACAGGAGCTGTTCTGGGTTAAGAACCTCACACCAGTCAGATTGGCTAGGATAAAAGACTCAGGTGACAGCAGATGCTGGAGAGGTTTCGGAGAAATAGGAACACTCCTTCATTGCTGGTCGGATTGCAAACTGGTACAACCACTCTGGAAATCAGTGTGATGGTTCCTCCGGAAATTGGACATAGTTCTACCAGAGGACCCAGCCATACCACTCCTGGGCATATACCCAGAAGATGCTCCATCATGTAACAAGGACACATGCTCCACCATGTTCATAGCAGCCTTATTTATAATAGCCAGAAACTGGAAACAACCCAGATGTCCCTCAACAGAGGAATGAATACAGAAAGTGTGGTACATCTACACAATGGAGTACTACTCAGCTATTAAAACCAATGAATTTATGAAATTCTTAGGGAAATGGATGGATCTGGAGAGCATCATCCTGAGTGAGGTAACCCAATCACAAAAGATCACACATGGTATGCATTCTCTGATAAGTGGTTATTAGCCCAGAAGTTTGGAATACAGGAAGAACGACCCACAAACCACAAGAAACTTAAGAAGAAGGAAGACCAAAAGGTGGACATTTCATTCCTTCTTAAAAAGGGGAACCAAACACCCACAGAAGGAGTGGCAGAGATTAACTATGGAACAGAGACTGAAGGAAGGACAAGCATATAGCTATCTCCTGAGAGGCTCTGACAATACCTGACTAATACAGATGTAGAGGCTCACAACCATTCATTGAACTGAGTACACTGTCCCCAATGAAGGAGTTAGAGAAAGGTTCTATGGAGCTGAAGGGTTAGCAGCCCCTTAGGATGAACAACAATTACTAACTAGTACCCTCAGAGCTCCCAGGGACCCAACTGCCAATCAAGTACTATACAGGGTAGGACTGAATGTTCTGGCAGCATGTGTATAGTAGAGGATTGCAAATTCGATCATCAATAGGAGGAAAGGACCTCGGCCTTGTGAAGGTTCTGTGCCCCAGT
>JADRCD010122920.1:0-13993 GCA_019843815.1 Montemys delectorum
CTCCTTCCCCTGAGGACAGCAGGATTCTCCTGCAGTTACTAACTGTTACATAATTTTATCTCATTGTCTGGCTTCTTAACACTTCCAACACCCATATAGTCAGTCCTTCACTAGATCTTATCTTATCAATGCCAAGAGTGGTTTGTTTTCTGATGAGTTGCATTTACTCCACAATTATACCTGATAATGTGTTTTGTGTGAATTTACCTAAAACAACAGACTTCAACAGAAAACAAAATTTAAGTGTTAGGCATGGAACTTCATTATAAGTCTTCTTCAGAGAGGCCAATATAATGAGAGGGAAGTGACAGGGACACTCGTCAGAGATCAAAATTCTTGGCACAAATTGTGACCATTGATCATCTAGTGTTCCTCTGTGGAAGATGTGGAAGGCAGGGAGAGAGCACAGTGTTGTTTTAATGCCTGGCTCTTCACGTCCTTGGCTGTGTCAGACACTCCTTGTGGACTGGAAAATCAGCTGAGGGCAAAGGACCACTTTGACACAGGTGCCAGTGAGGAGACAAGGGAACTAAGTGGTTAGATGCATTTCTGCTCGATTTCCATTTGTTTTGTATTTGTTTCTGAATTAATTAATAGTGACATCTCATCTGTGAACAAGGATTACTCCTTTAGCATATTTTTCAGGACAGTGTTAGCCATAAAAAAGTATCATCTTTATTATTTGACCAGATTAGAGAGAAAATATGCCAGTAACGTTTTACCAATATCTGAAATTTTACATTTTTTAACTATAAGAAAAGCAAAATTGTTGGACTTTGTAGAGACATTTCTGATGTCGGTCTTTTAAATATGTGGCTTTGGGAGATCTGTCAATGGCTGGAGATGCTTCTGAAATGAAGTGAGGGAATCAGAAAAGTTCATCAGATAAATGTGCTCTTATTACAATCTTCACCCTTTCCAGGACAGGACACTTCAGCACTGGAAACAAGGAAGTGGCTTTCTGTATGCTTCAGACAACTGTGCAATCATGCTTCCACTAAAAATATCCAGGTAGCATGAGGATAGAGCCCACAGCTAGCACATGGCTCCTGAAGCTCCTCAGCCTCCTTCACTTAGGTCCTCCCCCACTTTGTCATCAGCCATGCTCAGCCACAGCCAGTCATGGCTCAGTCACCAGATTAAACCAATGGAAACAAAGCAATGTGTGTTTTGAAGAGTGTGTTTATTTATTTCACTGGACCAAGGCTGGATAAACATAATAGATGTTTGAACTAATTGTTATCCTAGTCTGTGGATTAAAGGAGATCTTAGCTGAAGTTGAAATCTGTTGGTGAGAATTGAGCCGAGGCGCGTTGCAGAAGTCTACAAATGGTGTTTGCCAGGCTCAGTATCAGTGAGAGCTTAGCTTTTGATTCCGTGTATTTCCGACACTTCCCATCAATTCTCCCTGTCACTTTTGACCTCTGTCCAACATCTTACTCGCTGCAAGAGTAACTCATGATTCTCCAAGAGTCTGTTTCCTCTCAGCCTCATGTTGCCACTCCTCTCTCCCAATATGCCCCCTCCAAAGGTTCTATTCTTATACTTGTACCTGCTAAGGTCAACAGCACTATCTAACAGGCAGGGTGAGGATACTGGCATTGACTTATGAGTTCCTATGTTAGTAAATACAACTTAAATAAAGGAGAGGGGAGCAGTCATTGTCCATCTACATCACAGAGTCAGTGTAACAGGGTGAAGGATTGTAAGACCCAGAGGGGTCAAGGACACCAAACAAAAATCCACAGAATCAACTAATCTAGACTCCAGGGAGCTCACAGAAACTGACCTGACAACCAGAGAGCCTGCATGGGGCTGACCTAGGCCCTCTGCAAATACATTATGGTTATATAGCTTGGTCTTCTTGTGGGACTCCTAATGGTGGCAATGGGTATTGTCTCTGACTCCTTTCCCTGCTTTTTGGACCCTTTCCCTCTTACTGGGTTGCCCCATCCAGCCTTATCATGAGGAGAGGTGCCTAGTCTTATTGCAACTTGATATGCCAAGTTTGCTTGATATCCCTTGGAGTCCTGCTCTTTTCTCAAGAGAAATGGAGGAAGAGGAGACAGGAGGAGGGGACTAGGACAGGAGGAGAGCAGCATTGAGTATTGAGAAGTATCACAGGATGGTAGAGAGTAGAAACATTTAGTTCAGCATACAGTGTCATGGGATACTCAGCAGTGTTAGTTCTTCCAGTTGCAATAATTCCTAATCATCTCTCAAGGGTACTGAAGAAAAAATATGATATACAAATGCACTTTGTATACTGTAAAGTTTGAGTTATAAGAGCTTATTTCTGTTTAGGGAAACAATGGGAAAGTGATTCTAGGGGGTTATTCATTTAGTAATCCACACACTAGACTTCGTTGCATAACAAATAGAGCATGTTCTATTATTTGGCAAACTGCATATAGCTGCATATCCAATTTAATAATCATGCTTGGGTTGGTTTCTCCATATCCAATCAAGAAATTAGATACATATGGATAAAACCTCATTTGGGAATAGATTGAGAACAGAGATTGGCAGTGTCTGAGAATTTGCTTCAAAGTATTAGTTTAAGCCTGGAGGAAGCTGGTTACTTTCTTTCCCCCTCCTCTCCTTATTTCTTCCTTCCTCTCTCTCTCCCCTTCCAAGATGATTCTCATCTTGTTCACTGCTCGTGCTAACTCAGAGATTTCCTTAGTGTCTGGGAATTTTGCCTTCCCATGATATATTAGTAATATAGGTTAGTCTCTCTCTCTCTCTCTCTCCCTCTCTCTCTCTCTCTCTCTCTCTCTCTCTCTCTCATGTGCACATGTATACATGTGGTACTGTGCACAAATGTGTATATACAAGCATATAGAGGCCAGAGGTTGACATCTGTTACCATCCTCCATCACTTTCCATCTTGCTCACTGAGGCAAGAGCTGTCAATTAAACCTTGAGCCCACCCACACGGCTCACTAACTGGCTTGCTCTAGGTATCTCCTCTCACTCCCTTCCAGACTGGAATTACAGGTGACCAGCCATGCACACCCAGCATTTATGTGGATCCTGGGGATCTTTCACTCTTGTCCTCACATTCACATGACAACTGTGTTAACCGGGAACTCTCCTCCCAGCCCCTGGGATAGGCTCTTACCAACTCTCACCCAGAAAAACACGTACCTGTCAGTCTTCAGTGTATGCTAGGCATTTGAAGCAGAAAATTTATTCCCAGTATCAGATGCTCACTGTGACTTGTGTCCATTCTTCCTACCTCAGCTGGCTTGTTAGCCTTTGAAGTTACTGAGTGGACACTGAGATGTAGGATCAGTTCCTGAGATCATAGCTGCTTATCTTCATAGCCAATTAGGCACGTGTATTTATTTCAATGGCAGGCAGATTGCCAGTTGCTGGGGACCTCAGAACACTGCTCTTGATTTTCCACCCTCACACCTGTGGCATAAGCATGGCAGCCACCGCCAACTGCTGGAAACTTCAGCTCTGAATGCTGGCTGATTCTCAGAAACAGAGGTAGAGAATAACAAGAGCCATCATTTGCACCCCAGTGAAGAATGGCAAGGATGTGAAGATCTTTTCCTGGGCCGAGAGCTCTACAGACATGTTTCAGCATGAAGCAGTTTCCATGGAGAAAGACAAATTGCCCACGTTGTGAAACTGTTCCTACCTTTAACCACTGAGGCACTTCCTGGGGAATGGAGCTTTGATTCTCTCAGTTTGATTATCAATCATTCCACAGGAGTCTCCACCTTAACTGGTTCCAGATCAAACCTTTGCCCTGTGGACATGTGGACTGTTTGATCCAACCTGGCAGTGAAGTAAATAATGGTGGCTTCAGAGCTCACTGGTTTTGTTTTGAAATAACAGCTGCAAATGATTGCCAAGGCTGTGTGGAGTCAGCGGGATCGTCACGAGCGAGCACAAACACAAGTCTGTCCTCTTCCAAGCTCACTGGAAGTTCTTTTATGCATATCGGAAGACGACTGGGCTGTCTTAGTTCTCTGTTACATTTTGTGTAAAAGGCCCCTAAGAAAATCAACACATTTTCGGATGTGGCTTTGAAGTACCGGCCAGGGACTCACTTCTGGACTATTTCTCAATAGATATTAATTGAGAGTTATGTCAAACTAGACTTTATTTATGATTTTTTCCCCTTAATAAAAGCTTCCTTCTAAAAGGAAAGACTATTACACCATCCTTACTTTTATTTAGCAAATTTAGGTAACATGCTGTAAATCTATTCCAGGACACAAGGGTAGCTAACTAAAATTTGCGCACACACATACACACATACACACACACACACACACACACACACACACACACACACACTCCTATTTATACCACTAAAATTTAGCTCTTAGGGATATTTGGGACTCATGAAAACTTCCCTTTACAAGTTATATTTGGGGACACATTCATATATAAAAACTCTTGGATCACAGTAGCAGTTGGCCTGCTGCACAAAGTCCATGTTTCTTAACTTTTAGAGCATGTGAAGTAAAACTACCATCTAATTGTGAGATGAGTTGTGTATCTGGACCTAATCTGGCATTCCTTCTGAGCACAATTAAAGCACAAATTTAGAAAAGAGAGAGGAAGTAGATGGTGGCATTTGAAGTGCCACACTCAGAGAACATCAAAATGCCAGGCAGGTGCTTGGTGAAGCTCCACTGTGTGTTTGGAACACACACTGCCTGGTGCCTCATCCTGAAGGAAAGAATAGTTAGCCATAAGAGGTTGCAGGATGGATCAACAGGGAGATGTGGCAGCATTGGGGTACTGTTCTCTGAGTTTGTTTTTCTCTTCATTCATTAGTACCTTGCCCCGTATTTTCCAAAGGGAAAAAGAAATCCACTAAATAGCCTTATACAGAATTGGCTTTTCTTGATAATTCCATTCTTCTTTCTTGAGGGATAATTCTGAATTTGAGGAAATGAGCTATTTCATAAAAAGAGGTTAATCTCCATTCATCCGCTTATCCTCAGTAACTATTCATTTTTCAGAAGCCCATGTCTCATGGGTCCCATTCACATTCCAAGGGTAACAGGATTTGAAGGTATTTGTAAGATGTCGATTCAAATAGAACTTGGCTGAGAGAAAGATTGTGTATACTGCCCCATGCCTGGACCATGATCAGTAGCAGCAACATTAGTCTGCAAACAGTAATACCTCTACAAATACAAACATAACTCCTGGACTCTGCTAACCACCACACTTCTCCATGCTATCTATGCAGTGGGGTAACTGGGAGATAAAGAACATAGGAAAGTAAACTAGTTATGGCTCAGGAGAGTCAGCTAGAAACCTGAATCCAAACACACAGGACCCCGGTCTATGTTCCCAAAGATTGTTGAAGTCTGTCCCAGCCACATGCAGCCATGTCTGTCCTCTTCACTGATGGTTTGTCTTCGTTAACTCCTTTGATTTCTACATCTCTTCCCTTTTAATCCATCTCTGATTTTTATAGTTCAAATAAGACACTTTCTTGCAACCTACATACTACAGTGAGGACACAGGCTTCCAGTATAGCTGGATGGATAGTTATTTCAGTCTGTTTCCTTATTGAATTTACCCCAGTTTCCCACAAGTCCCAGAAACACTGTTTTTCTGAAAAGATAACTTGTGCTTTAAGAAGACCATGCTTCCTTACAAATATGAGATTCCCATGATTTTTTTTTCATTTTTCATACTGCTAAAGCATAAACAAGACTAATAATTCTTTCTGTAAAATGTGCCATATGGCTTTGGTGTGTTTCCCATGTTTCCACTGATGGCTACCTAAGCTGCAGAAGTCATGAGCCACATTTGCAATTCAGTTCAAAGAAGCCCTCTGACAATCCCAGTAGCTATTGTTGGTGACAAGATGGAGTTGTGAAAGGGGAATGTGGGAGTACATACATGGGGGTTGATATTCTGTTGACTCCATTGAAACAAAACAAAATGGCTTCCTCTCTGCTGTCCTTTTGCCATGCCCTTTGCAGTTGTGACTGACTATTAACAGTGAGCTAGTCACAGTCCTGATAAATCTTTCACTTAAGTCTCATCGACAACGTGAGAAGAATTTTACAATCATCACATTACACACAAGGAAACATTTGAGGGTGCTTGCCCTAGCTTTTCTATTGCAAACTCAGTTCAAAGCAGGAGCGGCCCCCTTGAAGTCTGTGGTGTTGACAACTATGAAATAGCTTTCAGAAACCTCAACAAAAGGCTCTCTTCTATGTGGTCTTGAACAAGTTATGTAACCTGTCTGTGTCTCATCTTTCCTGTATCTTATTTTAACTAATAAAGTCAAAAAGACGCAGTATGGAACTTCATACTTAATACTTTCTATTTGAATTTTTACCTTGAGATGGAATTCTACTAATACATACGTATATATAAATACTCTGGTTGAGAAGTTGGATCATGAATACTTCAATCAAATATTTCAACTTAACATAAAATTTTCATTACTCAAAGTTAGAAAATCTTAGTCACTGTGATTAAAACAATAGGTGTCTTTTTATCTTATCCTCATATCCCAACCACCTCTCACCACTGAGAAAGCTGAATTTTAAAGAATCCAATCTCCATTTCCATCAAATAGACATTGTGAAGTATTATCCCTAAGATTACTTTATTCCATTTTAAAAATAATTTTTAACAACTATATGTGCTCTATGAAATATTAAAAATGTGGTGGTAGATAAAAGAAGACAACAGGACATGAACATAACCAAAGTGTCGCGTACAAGCAGGAAATGTCACAATGAATTCCATCATCTGGGATAATTAGTCTGTGTTAATAGTCATGCCAACAAAAGTAAACATGAAGTCAAGACAACACCATCCTGTTACCCAGAGACATGACCACTGCCTCTCCTCTTGAGCTATAGTCTGTATTTTTTATACATCATATATGTGTAAGCATTTGTAAATATTTATATTGAATAAATCCATGTGTTACCCTTTTGCACTCATTATTATGTAACCTTTACTTCAACTAGTAATATTCTTTCAATTTAGATAAAATTTTATCTTCCCTAAAAGTCCATATTCTCATTTCTCCAGCTGACTAGTATTTTTCTGTACATAGCATATTGAAATTAGCATCATACATATTCTTATCACTCCATAAGTTCCTTTTGCCTTGACATAATCCCTTTTTTAAAAAAAATAATTCAATTTCTTGGGCCTGAAGTGATGGCTTAGTAGCTGAAAACAGCCGCTGTTCTTGCAGAAGCTTGAGCTTGGTTCTGAGTGCTTCTCTGGTGGTGGCTCTCAACTGACTGCAAGCCCAGTTCCGGGGCCCTTACAGCGTCTTCTTACCCATGTGGGCACCAAGCATCCAGGTGGTGCACATGAATACATGCAGGGAAAACACTCAGACACATCAAATAGAGATAAATATTTTTTTAAATGCAATTTCAGAAGAGGTCACAGTACTATGGAAAAAATGCTTGCCTAACAGGATGCTTGGATTTCGATCAGCATCATGAAAGAAGGATAAAGAACAATGTTCCACTCTAACATGCTACTGCCTAGTCCATGACTGAGAAGTTCTAAACATAAACAAGCAAAATCCAGTGAGAAGGGACAGAAACCTCCTGCAGTAGACCTTCCTTCCAGAAGGCTGATGCCAACACCATTCGTTAAAGTGTTCCTTGGCCCTAGAGTGAGCGGCTTTAAGATTACACTATTTGTGGAACTAGAAGGAAATAGGGAACTGTTTTCAGGTAAGTAGTTTAGAGTCACTGGAACCCAAGTCTCTGACTTAGGTGGTCTACTTATTTACTCTGTGAGAACAAGTCCCTGACCCTGCAGGGAAGAAATGCTTCTTTCAAATGCTTCTGAACACATTAAAATGTTTCCCAAAGACTTCACAATTGGCCTTTCTAGCGTCTTCTCTCACACAGATTCTTCCTAGATAGACTTAAAAGTAGACCACCTACAAACCTTACCATGTTTTCCTTGTGTGTTCAGCAGGACGAACAGCAAATACCAGGCACATGCAGCACAATTGTGCCTGGTTCTTCTAATCCCCTTTCCATGGCATGATTGTTTTTCTATTGCTTGTCAAGAGAATGGATATTACTCAAGATACTGCAAGCATCTCTGTCCATCAACTGTGAACTTTGGCTCTGAAATCAATCAGAGGGGCTTGGCTTTCAGTGCTTCCTCTCTTATGGGATCTTGGGCAGGTTCCACAGCCACTGGGTCTCTGACTGTTTCCCGGCTGTAAAAATTAGAGTAAGATATCTCTCATAGTATCTCTCATAGTGTCATGTTGTCAGAGTTAGATGTAATGCCATATAAAGTATTAAAGTAGTATCTGGCACATAACAATCAGTAACCTGATTTTAGAATGAATTTGCTTTAAAAAAATGGACTTGGAAAGCAGCAAAGCACTGGCCTTCAAATGCTCTTTGACACCTTTCTCTTCATTATGAACTACAATCCAAGTAACAATTAGAACACCTGCTTGGGGTGAGTTCATGTCGCTGCATGACACACACCCCTGTACTGTGTAGGTGTGTGCACACTTGATGTGTGCAGATACAAGCACACTTAGTGTAAGCTTATTCACAGGTACAAGGTGTGTGCTATTGACCCTCACATTTCTCCTCTGCCCTTGAAGCTGACATTATCATCAAACAGGAAACACCCCCCAAGCAAGAACCAGGGCCACACATCTGTTCTGCAGAGCCACGAGAGCAAATCCAAAATTCTCCTGCCTCTACAGTATAAGAAAACTACCCCAGAGTCCAGTGTAGTCCTCCCTCTGCCTGCTGGGAGATGGAGAGCTAAGTCATCCCTGAGCACTAGCACTTTATCTGTTTCTAAAGCACACCAAAGGTATTTGGAAGTTCAGTTCTAGTCAGCTGGAAAAAAAAATTGTGTGTGTGTGTGTGTGTGTGTGTGTGTGTGTGTGTGTTCTATGAAAATGCAATGTAGGACACAGGGTAAATAAAAAGATAAAGATAAAGATTATTATCCTTCACCTCAGAGATCTCAGAGCTCCAGATGGGGAAGGCTGGCTTTAGGGTGGAGGAGAGGTGGATTCTTCTTAGCAAAGAATGAGGAGGATGTACATTCCAAGATAAAACCGGAGGAGAGATGGGAGGCCAGGGATGTAGTAAACACTGTGTAGATTATTCTGGAGTGCATGGAGTACTAGTCTTCAGAAAAAAAAAAAAAGGAGGTGCACAACCAGAAAGGATAGTATTCCTGCAAGACTCTTTTTTAACGTAATATTTTTACTGTAATATTTGTATTGAGTATTTGGGAATTTCACATAATGCACCCCCCAGTTACTGTTACTTCCAAGGTCCACCCCTCGCACACACACCACACACACACACACACACACACACACACACAGATTAAAATGTCAAATTTGTGTTGTCTACACAGTCACTGGAACATGGTCAAACTCTCATTGACCAGCCTTTGAAAGAAAGAAGACCCCCTTCCCTGGCAGCAGCCCTCTGCCGTGGAGAGCTCCGCTTCAGCTTTCTTATCCTGACTTTTAAGGCTTCTCTCAGACGGCTTCCTGTCTTAAGGTGTTATTTTGGGGGTGGAACACAGAAGCTTTCCATGTCTCTTTCTCAGCGGTGAGTCTGCAGTCCTCAGGACCTCTGCAGCACAAGCCTCCTTATGCTTTTCAGTCAACAGGAACAAGGACCACGGACTTGCACATGATATCTGGCTACAGCATGGACCAAGAGCATCTGCCTGGCCACCGTGCCTCGTATCTCAGCATGGTCTCTGGTGGCAGTACAGATTACAGACATCAACGCAGTCCTCTGCATCAGTATGAGACAGGGACGCCATCATAGCCTTCAGTGGCAGCAGAGGCCACAGATCTCAGTATGGTATCCAGTGGCATGGAAATCAACATGGCTGCTGGCCTTAGTACAACCAAGGACCAAAATATGGTTCTTGTTAGCAGCACTGAGCATGGACATCTGAATAGCATTTGGTGGTGACACAGGACACATGGCCCATGAACCCAAACATGAACACCATGAACCCAAACATGGCCCGCAGTGGCAGCATGTACCACAGACATCAATGTGGCCTCAGGTGGCAGCATGGCCATGCACAGCAGTATGACCTCCAGTGGTGCTCAGGCCACAGACATTGACAGGGCTCAGAATCCCTCCAATCCCTCCACAGCTCCATTCCTCCAACACAAAATCATTTATCATTGGAAACTGCAGCAATATTCAGTATATTTCTTTTGTCCACACAGCTCTATACACAAATGCTCATTGCTTTGCAACTTTGGTCTGGCTCAAGGTCTCTGATCTCTTAAGCACCACAAATAGTGAATCATTGTGAAGACTTCTTCAATCACTCTCATCTTTAGGTTTTTGTCTTTGGATCTATATCAGGCTCCTGTCAGCCAGCACTGGCTGGTATCCATAATAGTGTTTGGATTTAATGATTGAATATTGGAAGGATTCCCAGGTGGAACAGTCTCTGGATTGTCCTTCCTTCAGTCTCTGTCTCCTGAGAGGCTCTGACAGTACCCAACTAATATGGAAGTAGAGGCTCACAGCCAACCATTGGACTGAGTACAGGATCCCCAATGAAGGAGCTAGAGAAAGGACCCAAGGGGCTGAAGGGTTTGCAGCCCCTTAGGACGAACAACAATATGAACTGACTAATACCCTCAGAGCTCCCAGGGACTAAACCACCAACCAAAGAGTACACAAGGTGGGACTAATGGCTCCAGCAGCATATGTATAACAGAAGATGTCCTAGTTGGTCATCAATGGGAGGAGAGGCCCTTGGTCCTATGAAGGTTCTATTCCCCAGTGTAGGGGAATGCCAGGGCCAGGAAGCTAGAGAGGGTGGGGTGGTGAGCAGGAGGAGGGGAAGTGAACTGGGTTTGTTTTTTTTGTTTTTTTTTTTTTTTTTTTTGGTTTTGGTTTTTTCTTTTAACTTTATTTTATTTTTCATTTTTTTCAGAGGGGAAACTTGGAGAAAAGATATCATATGACATGTAAATAAAGAAAAATATCTAATACAAAAAAGAAAAAAAGAAAAATCCCACTTTATTGGACTCTATCAGCAATACACTTTGTTACCTTTAAGTTTTTAATACATATAGCAATTCATTGTTTTCAATAATATTTAAGCATTACTACCAAATTTTTATTCTCTAGTTAAAAATAGTCATGAGGGTAATAGTGTAGATAGAATTTAAATCCATTAGCGTCAAAGAAAACCATTAGACATTATCTATCTCTTCAATATTATTGCTTAAAGACTCTAGTTCTTTGATACAATAAGGTTTGTGTCTGAAAAAGTAGTGAGATGGTTGCCAAAGGCTGGCAGAGGAGAACAGTGTGGCTGACTGCACAGTTGCCATTCAGGAAGCACAGAATTTCAGACATACAAATTTTATAGTGTCTGGGTATCTGTTGCATTGGTGTGGGTATGCTTAACACCACTGACCTGTACTCTTGGAAATGGTTGAAATGCTAAGTTATTAATTAATTAACTTTTATTATAATTAAAAATAAACTTGGGCTGGAGAGATGGCTACTCTTCCAGGGGCCCCAGGTTCAATTCTCAATGCTCACAACTATCTATAACTCCTGTTTCAGGGTATCCAGTGCCTTCTTCTGACCTTCATGGGCACTAGGCACACACATGATGCACAGACACATATGCAGGCAAGCATGCACACACACACACACACACACACACACACACACACACACACACATATATATATATATCCCACATACATACATACAAATAATAATTTTAAAAATCATAAAAAGACATGCCTTATGGGGAAAGCTTTCTTGTCAAGTATAGCTGTGAGAATTCTCTGCTGATGATTCCATCTTGGGATTGCTGGCTCACAAAAGGTTTGAGAAGTCTTGCAGGAAACAAAGCCATTTGCCATTACTCAGAGCTTAATTCCCCAAAGCAATAGTAACAGATTAAGACATTAAGATTCATTTCTCCACTTAGACCATCACTAGTGGCTATTGAGAATCTGTCTCCGGCTCTTTCTTGAACAGAACATGAAGTTCATCAAACAATGCTAACCCCCCAATCTCCAGTAAAAGGCTTTTAACAGGTTTTGTTGCTGACCTGGTGTACCTCAGAAGTCATATACCTTAAATCCATGATTACTGGGCTTAGGAAAACTCATCTGCCAGTGCTTGATTCTTCTTGAAAACACTTCTCAGCTGTTGTCCCAAGCATTCTTCATTGTCTTATGTCTAGATACCACTATCTAAAATTGACATACTCAAAGAATATTCTTAATCATATATAGAAAAATGAAATAAGCACACAATCTCATCATAGTCTTTTAATAATTTAGAGACACTGCTTAATAAATACAAAACAACAAAAAGTAAAATAAAGCAACTGGGTGAGCCATCCTTATACAAAAAAGGTTAGAAAAGCAGCCTTCAGGCAAAGTCAACTGTTGCTTTGTTCCTGGCACTTTCACTTATAGAAGACCCAAGTATTGTTGGGGGATGAGATGGGAAATTATGAATGTCTCCTTCTAGAATGACAGAATTCTACAAGGTCAATGTGCCAGTACTTCTGGTTATTGTTAAATGATGGGGGATGGAGACATTTTTAACTCAAATCTTTCATTAAATAAGTTAGACCTTCCCTAATAGCACACTTCATAGGTATACAGAAGTCAAGCAATATTAACTGTTTTGAGCCTTGCAGATGAGTTGTCCAACTTTTTTACTCTATGATAAAATGTTATCTACAGAATTCATGTTCAAGAATCTTGCAATCAGCTTACCAAAATAGTCACAAGATGTTTTCATAGTTTAAATCAGTTCACAGTTTTGTGTTACAGCTATCCCCAGGCCTCAGAGTAGACATGCCTGATGAGGTTATTTAATAAATTGCAATTGATCTGTGTTGAAAATTTTATTGTGATGTCACTGTCTATGGAAAACAGTAGATAGAAAGTTTCATTATTAGTTCATTCCATCAGTAATTATTTACCAAGTGTTTGGTACACGCCAGGCACTGTGCATAAAAATGGCCATCATCTGTAGGACAGTGTGGGGCAGTGGTCTGCTCAAGTAACATAGGCCCAGTAGAGTATTTGGCTTTGAGCCCTGAAGCCCCTGTGGGCAATTTCTGCTTGCAGGAGGCAGAAGGAGCTTGGCCATAATTCCTAAGACTTTGATTCCTGTTTCAGTCACAACCCCTCACAGCTGCCCCTGCAGGGAATGTGTGCTCTATCAGGCAGACAATGCCCCAAGCTCCCAGCATTCTAGCTGGACCCTACACCTTGTCATCTGACCACAAGCAAGATATGCCACATCCCATACAATAGAAGGGGCGGTTTGCCTCTCCTGACTCTCTCACTCTTTGTCTCCTCTCACTCCCTCTCTTTCTCTCTCTCCTTCCTCTCCTTTCCTTCTCTCTAATTGACTGGCCTATTTTCTCCTTCCTACAATAAAATATCTCATTTATACATTGCCACCTTTTTAACTAAGGCACCATGCAGCCACAGGTCAACACCAGGGAGAGAGAGAGCCATCGGCCTCAGCAACAGGCCTCCACCTTTGGTACAATAATCAACTATGAGCAAATCCAATACAATGTCTACTTTGATTAATTCTACAATTGCCAAGAGGGGAAGATAATCTTTTTTTTTTTTTTGATGTTTTCTTAATTTACAACATCTCCTTTCTCAGATTCCCCTCCAAAAAAAATAAAATAAAATAAAATAAAATAAAGTAAAGTAAAATAAACAAAAACTAAAACAAACCCCTGTTCCCATCTCCCTCCCCCTGCTCACTACCCCACCCCCGCCTGCTTACTGGAGCTGGCATTCCCCTACACTGGGGCATAGAACCTTCATAGGACCAAGGGCCTTTCCTCCCATTGATGACCAACTTGACCATCATCTGCTATACATATGTACTGGAGCCACTAGTCCCACCATGTGTACTCTTTGGTTGGTGGTTTAGTCCCTGGGAGCTCTGAGGGTACTAGTTAGTTCATATTGTGG
>JADRCD010122921.1:0-13235 GCA_019843815.1 Montemys delectorum
TGTTATAAAATATAATCAATCATGTTACAAAAATTAAAAACATTGCAGTGAGACTGTTTTGTCTTTCAAACTGTTGCTTTAAGCCCATGAAATGGCTCAGTGGAAGGCTGCTGATATTCTTCACTACTTACACTCAATTCCAGGGATACATGGTAGAAGGAGAGGATTCATTCCTGAAGCATGTCCTCTTACACTCATCTTGGCATGCTCACCAAATAAATTAATAAAATATATTTTAATTAAAATATCTTGCTTTAATTTAGCTTGATTTTCAATGGTATTTTGTTTTTACTACAACAGTTATAGAGCTTGTTTTTATTTCATTTTTTCTTGGTTTCTGTCATTAAGACAAACTGCCCCAAATGATTGAGAGTAGCTTTATGTAAAATAGAAAGAAATGTTTTCTCTCTCCCTCCCCTCCCTCCTTCCCCACCCTCCCTCCTTCCCTCCTCTCCCCTCTCTCTCTGAGACATGGTTCTCTGTGGTTATGCTGGAACTCACTCTGTAGACCAGGCTGGCATCAAACTCACAAAGGTTTACCTGCCTCTGACTCTCAGGTAGTGGGATCAAACCATCCTCAATCTTGGCCTAGCTGGTCATCATTTCTTAATTGACTCAGACTCCAAGACCTGGGCTCAGGCATTACATCTCCACTTTATTTTCATGTCCTTGTTCCAAAGCTATTTACCTTAAATTCAACACCAAATTGTATTAATAAGCACTGTATACTGAAAGGAAGTTGCATGCCATAATTGGTTGAGTGATTCAAAACAGTTAAGTCATACTCTGAGGATACTTCTTCAGCAATCTACTTAAAGGATTTTCAGGATTCATTAAACTTCACTCCTAATAACCCAGATCAAATGTCTAAGAAATCCCAGGATACTCAAGTCCTGGGATTTACTTCATAATCAGTGGTAACTGGAAACTTTAGTAAAGAATAAAAAGATGCTTTCTGGCTACAGTTCTGTCTTCTGCTTAAACTTAAGAAGTGTGTGTGTGTGTGTGTGTGTGTGTGTGTGTGTGTGTGTGTGTGTGCGTGTGCGTGCATGTGTGCGCGCGTGTGCGTGCGTGTGCGTGTGTGGTAGTAAGAGGGCAGAGTTGTGGAATCAGTTCTCTCCTTTCATCTTTCTTTTGAGTTCTGAGGACTGGACTCAGATCGCCAGGCTTGTGTGACAGGACTTTATCCACCTTGATTTGCGTCTACCCTCCTCCTAGCCTAGTACTTTGCATTACAATAGACCCTGACATACACCAAACTATTTTGAAATGTAGAATAAATAGCAAGCAGACACAGAAACAAAGTTCATAGTGAAGGAATTTTTTGATGGTTGTTTGTTTGTCTTGTCCCTTTTTCTCTTAAGTATAATTAGATCTTGGGATTGTGAAGGTAACAAGCTAGACATGGTTGTATATGTCTGTAATACCAGCACTGGGGTAAAGAGGTAGAGACAGACTGGTCCTGCAAACTGCAGATATGACGAGGTTTCATCTTCAGTGATAGTCTCTCTTTAAGTAATAGGGTAGAGAGCAATAAATGAGAATACTGTCTGTCCTTCTTTTAGCTTTATGTATATACTCCATGTTCCTGATTCATTCTCTCTTTTCCTGCTCCTCTCTTTTTTTTTTAAAGATTTATTTTATTTTATGTGTACGAGTACACTGTAGCTGTACAGATGGCTGTGAGCTATGCTGGGAATCAAACTCAGGATCTCTGCCGGCCCCGCTCGCTCCGACATAATACACTATAGCTGTCTTCAGACAGCACCAGAAGATAGCGTCAGATCTTATTACGGGTGGTTGTGAGCCACCATGTGGTTGCTGGGATCCGAACTCAGGACCTTCGGAAGAGCAGTCAGTGCTCTTACCCACTGAGCCATCTCGCCAGCCCTCTTGCTCCTCTCTTAATCATACACATAAAAAAAATCAAGTAAAGAAATGCCCCAGTGTAGAGGAATACCAGGGCCAATAAGTGGGAGAGGGTGGGGTGGCAGGCATGGGGAGGGGGGAGGCAAAAGGGGTTTGTTCTTGTTGTTTTTGTTTGTTTGTTTGTTTTTTGGAGGGGAACCTGGGAAAGGAAAAATTTACATGTAAATAAAGACAATATCTAATATAAAAAATGTTTAATTAAATTTGCCTAATTTAAAAAAAAGAAAATAAAATATTTTGTAGAATATAACATTCAAGATTAACACATATACATATATATGTATGTATATGCGTATATGTATGAGTATGTATATGTTTGTGTGTGTGTAAGTGTATGACATAGTCTGTATGCATCTATGCCTCTTTCTTTCCAAGACATACCTTCCTTGTTTCCAATTTTGCCTCACCGTGTTTCCCCCACCGTTGCCTTTCAGTGAGCGAAGCAGTAAAAGCAGGGCATACCAAGGAGTATAAAATCATCAAAACTTATGCTATAGAAGAGCTGAAGACTGAAGATCTCAGTTTGGAAGACTGCCAGAGACATTTGCTATTGGAATTTTAATGTCAAATAGCAGGAGATTTCCATCTATTTTTTCCCTCCAAAAGTTCACAGTCGTGTGTCAATCATCTTATCTGTCTTTGGAAATAATATGAAAGTGTTTTCATTTCCTTTTTCAATTAATTCTTCTCCATCACTGTATTCTCAAAAAAAAAAAAAAAAATTCTACCGCAAATATGTTCTTTAAAACCCGAATGGGGATAAAAACTCTGTTCAGAGTTTTCTTGGTTCTCCCAGGGATTGTAGGTGGTGAGACAGAGCTTGGGAGTTTAATTAGATTTTGTTCCAATGTGATAATACTGCCCTTGCAATTCCTGGGGATTCTGAGAGTGAGTGAAATAAACACATTATATGGACTGAAGAAAAGTTTATTGATAATCAATTATTATAATCTAGTAGCACCTTAAACAGAGGAAATTACTGCTACCGTGTTCAAGTGTGCACCATTTTGTTTCATACCTTACCATTTAAAGCATCTATTTAAAAAATTATAGAGAATGCATGCATGTGTTCAATATTTACTAGTCATAATGTATATTACATTGACCTTATAAAATCAGTTTGTAAGGTCCCTTTGAGGAGTCAGTAGTGAGAGTTAGATTATTAAAAACACATACTTCCTCTGACAGTGATAATTACATTTGGTTTGGCTGCTGCTGAAAATGACTCAAGCATGAATTATTAAGAAAGTGTTTCCCCAACATTTGAGTGTGATACTGGAAAAAATCTGGACTACATGATCTAATTATCTGGTTTAGTTATTGTTACTACGATGAAACACTAAGACCAGATGTAACATGGGGAGGAAAGGGTTTATTTCACTTATGATTATATAAAACAGTCCATCACCAAAAGCAATGAGGGCAGGAACTAACCCAGGGCAGGGACCTGGGGACAGTAGCTGATGCAGTAGCCATAGATGGGTGCTATTCACTGGCTTGCTCTCCATGGTTCGCTCAGCCTGCTTTTTATAGAATTGAGTACCACCAGCCCAAGAGTGGCCCCACCCACATTAGTTTAGGTCTTCCCTTCTGGTGACTCTAGCTTATGTTAAGTTGACATCAAACTAGCCAGTACATTATCTCTTGTGTAACACTGATTTGCCACTTCTCAACACAGGCTTTGCCCAGTGACCAGGCCTGACTCTCTCTTCAGTTTATTTCCCACACTTTTTTTTTTTAAATACAAAAGTGCTTTTCCCTTGGGCTCCATTCATAGCTAATCTGCAAGTGTCCTCTCTCAACGTGTTCCTCTAAAAGCTGTTACTCCTTAGTTGTACCCATTACTCTCTAGTGACTTGATAGAATGTTAGGAGAAAATATAATAAGTTATGGAAATTAGTTTGAGAAGGGCAGCCTCATCAGTTTTCCAGGCATATCCAGATGTACATGAATTACAGGTTAGGCTTGAGCAGCGACATCTGCTATTGTTTCAAGAGAACCATTAACCAATTTAACGGCATGAGATGCTATATTGTACACTACGTCGACAAATAATGCTGTTTACTAGGCTTATTTGAAATTATTTTTAGTGCCTTTCACAGTATACTAACCACATGTGATTGATAAATAAACCACTGCTGAGTGATTTAATGAAGGTCTTTTTGAAACCCCAATCACAGTTCTGCAGTGCACATATCTAAGAGACATTACATAAGGACACATTTTATATTCATTGCTATATATAGATCATATCATACAATCAGTATTGTGTCTTAGCAAGGATAAGAGTTGCCATAAAAGTCATGCAATGAGGACTATCTGAGATGAGATGCTAACAGCAGGCTTTCATAACTTCTCCTCCTAGTCTTCAGTGTATTTGGCCTTATCATTCACATCCTAGTGAGCTATAAAAATCAGAATAATAAAACAATAGAAAATGAAAATAGATATGACAGCACATATTCAATTACTTCTATGTATAAGCTAGGAGTTATGTTATTTATTTAATATTCACAATTATATTCAGCAGTCTCTATAATACAGATGCAAAATCATATCATATGATCAGAATGAATATGACTTGCAAAACTATGTTCTATTTCCTTTATCACTTTAAATGCACATGCTTAAGTTTTGAGATGAAGATGAATATGAGAAGTAGCTATCTGTCAGCTATGGTGTGTGTGGTGTGTGAGTGTATCTGCCATATATTTTTTTTCCATAGATGAGGTTTCATCAGGGTACATGCATCAATATAGAGTTTACAACTTAGTTGTAATAATACCTTGTACAGATAGATTAAGAGGGAATATTCAAGTTGACTTTGATAGTGTAAGAAAGAGTTTTCTAGGGACTGAGTAAAACAGCTTAAATTATGGAATTATTTGTTGAACATTTATTTTAAGGGTGTTGAGACAGGCATTTCTCTGTATACCCCTGGCTGTCCTGGAACTCACTCTGTAGACCAGGCTGGTCTTGAACTCAGAAATCTGCCTGCCTCTGCCTCCCAAGTGCTGGGATTAAAGGTGTGTGCCACCACTGCGTAGCTATGTTGAACGTTTCTTGGAAGGGAAATTTCCCACCTTACTTATAAAAATCTTACGAAACTTGCTCTAAGCTAGTAAAAAAAAATGAATATATAATGGCACTTGTAATTACATTATGCAAGGAACTTGATTAGAACCAAAGCAGGAAGTGAAGCATAGCTTTAATGCTTTAAGAGTTTAAAGACAGTATGACTCTTAAATACTCTTTTATGTAAAAACTATGTACTTAAGCTTATATTCTTCCCTCTGTTGACATAATGGAATGTCAGCCATGATCAATGAGAGAGGTTCTGCTCTTTCTTATAATAATTTTTCTAATATATAGCCTTAAAATGTACGCAAGAATAATAAAATGAAGGAGCATTGACAAAGGACTTAATTTCAACTTCTTTTTTTTCTTATTAATCATTCCATTCTTTTACATCTCAAATGATATTTCACTTACCAGTTACCCTTTCACAAAATCCCCATCCCACATTCACCCTCTCCCCCTCTCCTCTTTACCTCTAAGAGGATGCTCCCCCAGCCATCCACTCTCTCTGGCCCCACTGCTCCAACATCCCCCTCCAACATTCTGGGGCATCAAACCTCCACAGAACCAAGGGCCTCCCTTTCCATTGATGTCAGACAAGGCTACCTTCTGCTACATAGGTGTCTGGAGCCATGGATCCCTCTCTGTACACTTCTTGGTTGGTGGTCTAGTCCCAGGGGAACACTGGGTGGTCTAGCCAGCTGACATTGTTCTTCCTATGGGGTTTCAATCCCCCTGTGCTCCTCCAGTCCTTCTGCCAGCTCCCCCACTGGGGTCCCTCATCTCAGTCTGATGGCTGGCTCCAAGCATTCACATCTGTGTTGGTCAGGTGCTGACTGGACCTCCCAAGGAACAGCCATACCAGGTTCCTGTCAGCCAGAACCTCTTAGCAATAGTAGCAGTGTCAGTCCCTGGATGGCCCTTCCTTCAGTCTCATCTCCATTTTTTGTATTTTCTTTGGACAGGAATATTTCTGGATTAAAAACTTTGATATGGGTGGGTGACCTCCAAATCTTGACTGTGGCCCAAGCTTATCTACTTGAAGTGGCGTCTATAGGTTCTAATTACCCTTCACTGTGCTTTCAGCGAAAGTCATTCCTATTGGGGAATTTCCTGGGAGCCTCTCACTTCCCTAGCGTCTAGGACCCTCCAGTGGCTGTCCCCAGTTCCTCATCACCTACTACTACTTATTTCAATTTGATTTCCTGACCCTCTGTGTCACTCCCCCATCCCTTACAGTACCTGATACTGTCCCCCTTATTTGCTGCTCCTCCTCTCTTCCTCCCAGGTCCCCCTTCCCTCTACCTCTCACGATCATCGTGGTTTCCTTGTTACATTATCATCAATATATGAAATCGGTTCATTGATGATCCTTTTAGTTACTTGGGTTTTTAATCCTCAGAGCTGGAATTACAGGCAAAAAGTGCCACACAAATACAACATCCATTATAGATTTCCTAATTGCTCTGTGAGCATTTATATCATAGCATCAAGGTACTGTTTTGAACAACAGTGTTTCCTTTCACACATTCTGGCTCTTCCAAATGTTAAACATTCCCATGCATTATATCTGACTAATGGTTACACTCGATTTTCTAGGTGATGACTTCTTCAGCAAACACCTACAAATGCTGAGTGTTTTCTCTTTTATTTTTCATTTTTGAGCTATGACAACATGGGAGAAAACCCAAGGCATTGTGGATTTCATCACCACTGACATACTTTCTCAGGCTCTATGCTTCATTTTGTTGGTTCCAGAATCAATATTCTTCCAAACACAGCAACCACCACCAAAAAACAACTCCTGCATCCATTGTATCATGATTTTACTTCCCCTATGCCAGTTTGCTTCATCAATTTTTGGCATGGCATTTTAGCCCCCCACTAGGACTATCATAGTAGAGTCTTAGAAGGTATAGGCATGAACACAAAATAGAAGAACTTGAAAATTCAGTCAGTAAAAGTTGAGAATTTCTAAAACCCGAAGAGAAAGAGTTGCTGACACTTCTGTTTCATGTTATCCAGTTCATTTCCATCGAGACACACTTTCTTTTTCATATCACTGTTTTGGATTTCCCTGTCTTGAGCTGATAGATAGTATACGTACATTAGTTTCTTCATTGAATGAAATCCTGTATTAAATGCTTGCTCCACTCAGTTGTACAAGCTCAGGAAAAGAAAACATTTGTTTTACTCTGACTCATTATCTTTGTGACAAGCTTGTCAAAAATTGAACTTCAAGATTATTCCTAAAGAAGGAATTGACCTTCTTAATTTTTATGACTTTAGATGGTACAAATACTAAACCAGACAGCCACCTAGTCACCTAACTCTATGATTTTATGAGTCTTCCAGATGCTAATAAGCTGAGTTTGGTGTTATCTATACAGGGAATTTAACACCCCACACACATGCATGCAAGTACTCACATTCTTTTGGCTCAAATGAATATTTCCTCCAAATTAAGGATGTACCTATTCATCATACAATTCTTCCAAATATAAGACGAACATCTGTTGATCAAGACTCTAGCATGCAAGCTTGTAGGAAGAAAACAGCAAATCCACACATGGCATTGTATGTGTGCATCTTCAAAACTTACATACATTTCACCCTGTAAACTGTCTTCACTTTTGAGAGACCTCATAATCTTAAGAGTTTCAACATTCTCCAAGACCAGGTTCAAAGTCTCCTGTGAGATTCAAATCAAGTATTTTAGCTGTGAGAACCTGTGACAATGAATGGTGAATTTAATGACAAAATAGTATAACTTCATAAATATTTATTCAAAAAGAAGAAATGGGACCATTGCAAAGTATGACACCAAGTAAGTTCACAGCAAGGCAAATATTAAACATTAGACATTGTGCCCAGTACCTAGACTACAAGCTGTGCTGTTCATTCTGATTTCCGTAGTAGATACACTTTACTAGTTCTGGACCACAAGACCTCTCTTTTGGACTTGTTTGGTCAATATCTGCAACATTCTTTGAAATATCTGATTTTCCAGGGCTCCCACTACTTGGTCAGCTTCCTTGTCATCAATCATTTTCTCAGGGGAGCCTTCCAGGGATTCTGAAGTTGCTATACCTTATCCAGCTTCCTGATCCTTCTTTCAATTCAGTGCAAAATTGTATCATTTTGTAACTGCAGACCTTCAAACCAACACTGTGTGGATGATGCCAAGGTCTATCACAAATGTGAACAGTAGCAAGGTCACCTGAGATCATGACTGTAGTTGGTCTATTCTGTCTGGGTTTCCTATCTATACATGGTTCTACCCATACTGAGAGTGAGACTTCTGTTCCTTTGTTGACACTTTTAAGGAAAAATCCAGAATTGGGTTTCATTAATCTACGAGTCACTTCCCAGTGGAATGATGTTAAAAAAAGTCAAGATTAACTATTACATTGCATACACACAATTATGACTGTTGAGTTCCTTCATTATTATAGTAAAACATTTTTCATACCAATATATTATCTTACTGGGTGCCAAACTGCAATATTGTTTGCTTCCATGATTTTTTTTGCTATGGTTATCATCACAAAATTTATATAAATAACATTTTTATGACTCTATTTCTCTTAATATAATGCAGGTGTTTTCCTGAGGAGAGTTTCTGTAAGTGCAATTACCCTCTCAATATGTAGGGCTATGCCCTGAGGTACACAATTATTCTGAGTTCAAACAATGTTTATTCACAAGGAATATATTTGGAAAATATCCTACTGTATTTTTATTGTCAAAATAAATTTTATGTTAATGTTGCTTTAACAATATAACATTTTGCATTATCAACTTGCTGTTTGTTATTCATACTACATAGTATTGGGATCCATGGAGATTGCAGCTCAGAGCGCTAAACTATTTCTAATAACTCATTTTCTATGCAATGCGGGGAATATTATGATCAACATCCTAAAGTAAACTGAATAAGTCCAGACCAGTCGGACATGGATTTTCTTCACTCTTTTCTTGCATTCTTTCACTCTCTCTGCTCCACATTTTCAAAAATGTCCTCTAAGGCCAGCAACATGGGTCAGTTGTTAGAGTCATTTGCTACCAAACTTGATGACCTGAGTTTGATCCCTGAGACATACTTGGCGGAAGTGAAGGAACAATTCCTTTGATTTGTCCTCTCATTTCTAAATACCCATCATATTGCAAGAATATGAGCATACATGGGCATGCACATAAATAAATAAGTAAATAAAAATGTAAGAAAAATAAAGTATATTTAGTACAGATTTATATGTTACTTCATTGGAGCTGTATCTAATTATTCTGTGATAAGTATATGGTTAATTATTAATTGAAACAGTTAAGAGAAATCAGACCAAATGCATTTTTAGATACTGATGACTTTGGACTAGATATTAAGACTGAATTTTATATATCATTATCAGTTTAGATGATGCACATGGATGTCAACTCTTGGCCTTCCAAGAGACTTTGAAAAACTCATAATGGTCATGATTCTTTAGGTGATTAGTGTCTCTGGATAAAAAGAAATTTCTGTCAGATGTCATGTCTCCATGAGCTCCAAGATATAGGAGAATATAATCAGATGAAAGATAGAAGAGTGGAACAGCTTTTAGAGAGATGACAGAATGTTCTTCCTCTATCAAATGAAGCCATGAGCAGCTCATTGCCTTACTCTTGTATTGGCGAAAGTAGAAACACATTCTCCTGGAGAATATGATACTTATGTATTTCTTTAACTCCAGTCCCCTGGGATTCTGCTATGTTTTGAGTTATCTGAATAAATGCCTCTTGAGGATGCTCAGCCCATGCTTTCCAAGAAATCATAGTTTTAAAAACCTAAAACTATGCTGTCCAGAATCTAATGATTTTTAAAGGGATTTTTCCATTTCTGGCTATGACTAATAAGGCTGCTATGAACATAGTGGAGTGTGTGTCCTTAGTGGGTCATCTTTTGGGTGTATGGCCAGAAGTGATATAGCTGGGTCTTCTAGTAGAACTATTTTTAATTTTATGAGGAGCTGCCAGATTGATTTTCAGAGTGGTTGTACCAGTCTGCAATCCTACCAGCAATGGAAGAGTGTTCCTCTTTCTCCACATCCTTGCCAGCATCTGCTGTGCCCTCGACTTGACTCAAGTTAAATATGTAGCCCAGGTTGACCTCAAATTCAGTCATGATTTTCTTGTTTCAAGTTTCTCAAGTACTGGAATTTACAAATATGTGCCATCATGCCCAGTGTTTGTCTTCTTTAATGTTTAAAAGTAATATATGTAAAGGATAAGGAAACAACAATTAGTGAAACAATGCCATGCCCAGCTCAATAATGTATCATAAAATATATCCCTTAACAATATTTCTGTTTTGAGGTTAAGAGTCAGAGATGTCATATTTGAGCACTCTACAAAAATATGATATATACCAATTGTTCCAATGTGTATATAAAGTTATTTCTATAATCATGAAGTATGCAGGCTTTTTAAGCCAAATTTTAAATGCTTTTTAGTCAGCAACAAAAATAAAGCAGATGAATATAAGCAGAGAAGCTAGAAAAGCAACCATATTTAAATAGTTCTAATTCTCCAAGACAGAAATAGTCCCTGTGTGTATGGTAAATAAGAAAATGTCAGTTTTGCCCCACTGCACTGCCTTGTAGCATCATATTTAATCAACATAAAGGGTTTCAGTAGGACTACTTTTATTCATGTTAGAGTCCCATACAAATTCCTAAGGACATAAATTAATTTCTTATATGTTTATTGATACTTATGTATACTATTTTGATAAATTCTAATATTGAAATCTCAACTCTACCTTAGAGGTCTGTGGTAAACTTAATCAATGAAGTTGAAGAAACATTATCCTTCTTCATTGAAATCAATTTGAAAGTAGGTTTTATTTGGACAAGTAGAGGCATTGTTTTTGTTTCTTTCAACTCATGACTAATGCACATTGTATAAATTCGGTGAAGTTTGAAATCCATATTATAGCACATGTACTTTGTTATTGGTAACTGAATTGCAAAAGTCATTAACAACAAGCTTTGAGGTATCAGGACAGGGTCACCTAAGAAAGGTGTTCTCAATTATTTTATTATCCAAGAAATGAAACCATTAAACAATTATTTAAATCAAAAGTCCAAACAGTATTTATTTCTTTTGTCTGCAGTCTTTCCTTTTAAATGTGTAACAATTATTGTTTGTCATATGACCTGTACTTAAGAATTGGGAAGTGCTATGTTTAATACCAACATGATTTTAAAGAATCTAAGAATCATTAACTTTTCCAAGCCACAGATTTAGCAAAAACTCATCCAGAACTCTACATGTAGTATCTGTATCTGTCTCTATCTATCTCTATCTCTATCTCTATCTCTATATCTATCTATCTATCTATCTATCTATCTATCTGCATATATATATATATATATATATATATATATATATATATATATATACATGCCTGGAATTTATTTGTCCCTTCTGTTTATAATTGATGACTCAACAAATGTAAGAATACAGTGTAGATACAGAACCAATGTAGACAAGGGCATGGCATTCTATAATGCTCATAAATTTGTAAATGATGGTTTAGGTATTAAAATAAGTGAGTCATTTGAAATATCATAATCACTATGATTATTGAAGTTGGTTATATTCATAGTTATGACTTGATTGAAATTGTTTAGAAAGATTAATAACTGAACTACAAAATCATATTTTTTTAAAATAATATTTATCGTTTTGTTTTTGAGATGCTGTCTCTCTATAAGGATATTGTGTATTTTATATATAAGGAGGGTTGAGAATGTGAACAATAACAAAACTCAATGCAACAGGACAGCAGTTGCTGGGGCTGAGTACTTGTAATACAATCATGCAGGGGCTAGCATTCATAACAGTTAGATTCCAGTAAATTGGGTTAAATAGATTATTTTTCTACCATATCTTATCAAACCAGAAATATAATTGGGATAACTTTACACTGTGTTTTCATCATTCTCTGTTTTACAATTAAGAGTTGTTCTTAATTGTAGAAAGTAGTTCAGAAAGGAAATATTTAAGTCAAATTGTCAAGGCCCAAGATACAGAATAACATATGAGATGAGCAAATGCCAGCATTTGGAGAATGATTGAAATTATAGTGAGAGGAGAGATTAATGCTGAGGGGTAGGGGGTTATCTAAACTGTCTGTACTTTCTCTAACAACCTTGGAAAACTTCCAAGAAGGCTTCATCCAAGGGAAAACCTAATTATTGCAGATGTTCCTCTGGAAAGCCAACCTCTGACATCTCTTTCCTTGAAGTGAAGCATTTAAAAGGTTAGAAAAGTGCCCTGGGTGACTGTAGAAAGTGGTGCCTCCCATGGAGAAAATGGCTGGGCTCTGAAAGTCTGCTCCCACTACAGGGTGACAGAGGAAGCCCATAGTGGAGGCAGACCTAGCAGAGCAAATTCTTCCCTTAGCACCTCTAACATATTTAACGAAATTCCCAGAGGGATGAATTCTTCATGATTTTTTTCCTCACTAATATACTATGTAAGAAAACCATTAATTAAATGAAGCCACTTGAAAAGGTTGCTTTTTTTTTTACACATCAAAATCTTATTTGTTATCACTATCAGATTTGCTATCTAAGTAATCCTTAAGGCTTAAGATCCTCAAACGTGAACCAATCCTGAGAAAATAGAATTTACCAAGTTTAGGTAAGTAAACAGAAGAAAACTCATTGTTTTGCTTCCCTGCATCAACAAATACTATCAGGTTTGCTCTGGAGGCACAACTCACATTTAGGTATAGTTTCCACCCATTATCAAAGATGATCTTTTTTTGTATCCTAGAGAAGCCATTCCAGATATAATACAGGTTAAAATATAGTGAATAAGTGACCATGAGTTACCCAAATCCAGCTGATACATCCATGATACAAGTCCTATATCTATGGCTCAGGGAATGTGGTAAAAGATGAAGTATAAATATTCTAAGACCTAAATGACTGGGATATCAATTATGAGATAGGGTTTTCTATACTAGATTCAGAAACTGAACCCTCAAAATCTCAAAAATATTATCACCTATGCAAGGAATGCATAATAATGAAAACACAAAATTTTGCCACCTTGAATGAGGGAAATTTACAATGTCTATCTTCTAGACATCAGTATTATATTGACTGAGCAGGCTACATTCAGAATCATATATGTCTAAAACAGTTCATAGATGGATGCAATAATAATTAGTGCAAAAC
>JADRCD010122923.1:0-31794 GCA_019843815.1 Montemys delectorum
TCCCAACCTCCCTTTGTTGTCTGCCATCCTGGCAGAAGCGGCCGTACCGATGGGCAGAGTGCACCGGCCAGAGGCATTTAGCTCTTCCAGTAAGATGGTCATGATGGGCACCAGCTTCTGCTTGCTCTCCTCAGTGGATACAAAGCTGCTTTCAAGCTGGAGAGAACACGGACAGCACAGTGAGTGAGGACCCTCAAGCTCCCGGCTGGGCTGGCAGCTCTCTGAGCTAGCTGCTGGAGGCTGGGGATTAGAGACCCAGGAACTCTTTCCCTACTTGTGCCCACCACCCGCCCACCCAGGCCCTTCTTGCTGCAGACCTCCAGTGTGGTCAAGTAGCCGGCCAGCTTTTTCACGATGGGTTCCAGGGCACACGTCTTAGCCTGAGCGTCGCACACGAAGCCCAGGTTGAAGAGGAGAGCATTGCGGCTGTATTTCTTGTGTTCAATGCACACCGGGCAGCCTATCAGCTTCTTTTCCATGGCTGTGCTGGATGGGTACAACAGAGTCAGCCTGCCCCCCCTGAGCCAGGCTGGGACTCCTTTGTTGGATGGGTAGAACAGAGTCAGCCGCCCCCCCCCCCCCCCCCAGCCAGGCTGGGACTCCTTTGCTAGATGGGTAGAACAGAGTCAGCCTGCCCTCCCCCTCCCCGGAGCCAGGCCGGGACCCCTTTGCTCCCTCCCAACTAAGGCCTCACACAGTGATAAGCTTGTTCTGTAACTCGGGCTTGGTGATAATGTACACCTGGACAGTGTCAAACAGCTCTCGGGAGATGAAATCCTCAGGGACCTAGAGAAAGAAGGCAGCGATGAGAATTCCCTCAGTGAACCGGGACCGGGTGGTTTTTACATTCCAGGCAAGCGCCAAGTCCCTCTACTGTTTTCTCCCCCTTATCCACCCAGTAGACTACTTTGTGCTTCCAAACACATGCTATGCTTTGGCAAGCAGTTTCCTTGGCTTTTGAGTTCACTGTTCCTAATACCTTTTTACACTCACCTGACTTTTATATATCATGTGTCTCAGTCCCGTGTTTCTCTTGGGCCATCTAAACCTTCATGAGACCTAGCACCTCCCCGAAACCTATAGCTTGATTCAGTTTTGGGGACAAAACTCCTTCCCCATACTAGAAATTGGAGACCTGGGTCTGTGTTCCCTCTCCACTCAAGGTTATCTGTGAATGGAATGGCATGCGTGGATGAACAGCAACCCCTGCAGGCGGCCAGCTGAGCTCCAGAGAGCATCCCTCCCCTCGCCTAGTCCCGGGAGTGTGGAAGGCACCTGATAGGTAATTTTGGGTCCCAGCGTTGGGTGGAACTCGCTGAAGAATATGCATTCGATGCGGCAGCTGCTGCCCATGGCGCTGTCTGGACCCAAGTGTGTAATTCCTGTTTTTCGTGTGGTGGTCGCCCCAACGCCTTGGAATACCTGTCAAAAGAGAAAGAGGCCTGGCTAGATCACACAGGTTTCGGAGCACAAACCAAAAGAGCCGTCAACTCAACAGCGCCTGCGCAGGGCAACTCAGGGGGCGTGGCTGCCGCTGGATGGGATGGAAGGGGGCTTGTCCCAGGAAGTCTTGGGAGGGTAGACATCGCACCCGGAAGTGAAGTGCCTCCGTAACGGAGCGGTGGCGCGGCTGCCGGGCCCGGGGGTCCAGTTTATTTTGGAGGAAGTCACTGCGTCGAACCTAAGAAGCAGGTGAGGAAGGCAAAATACTATGGTGAAGGTACAGCGCAGGTGCACACGGGGAGGCAATGTGCAAAGAGATTCACGCTTAGGGAGGGAAGCAGCTGGGAAATACAATTCCCGTAGTGCTCCACGCCTTCCGTTCCGGCTAACGATGACATGCTGCATTCTGGGGTTTGTAGTCTTCCTCCTCCCACTTGGAAGGTGCGCTCAGTACCACTTCAAATACAGGTGTTTGACAGGTAGACTCTGCTAAGTTAGGACGGTTGGTGCCGGCACTGCTCTGCTCCTGTCATAACTTCTTCGGGAAAAGGTGCCATTTCTGCCCCGAATTACTGTCCCCAGTGAGAGGCGTGGACAGTGGGCACGCTTGCCAACGCCTACGATGCTTTCAGGCTGTGCAGCTATCGGCTGGGCTGACCATGGCCCTCTCTGTGGAGACGGAGTCGCACATCTACCGAGCTCTGCGCACTGCCTCTGGGGCTGCAGCCCACCTTGTGGCGTTAGGCTTTACCATCTTTGTGGCTGTGCTTGCCAGACCTGGCTCCAGTAAGTAGAATTCATAGTCGACTTCTCTTGGGGAACAGGGGGCAGTAGGGAATGATGGGCGTAACTCCTGGGGACAGGATTGACTGGCTGAGGAATATTCTCTGTTGAAGGTATTTAACCTCCTGGGTAGAGCAGATCAGTATGGGAGCTCTGCCAGCCTGGGCAAGCTTTAGAGTACATGGCTTCTCTTTCTTTGACTTGGCATTTCATTCCTGACTTGGGATGCTGGAGGGAGCCGCCAGGGGAGTGGCAGAGCATGCTTTCTGTCCCAGGAAGGGAATAGGAGGTGGGTAAGATGAGCTTGTTACAAGATGGGGCTCCCATTTTGACACCTCCTTAGGTAATGGATGGGCTACCCATATCCAGTCTATAGAGACCAGTGTGCTGGTTTCTTTTTCCCTCAGATCCATGAGGCATCCTTTTCTCATTCCAGGTCTATTTTCCTGGCACCCCGTTCTTATGTCTTTGGCTGTAAGTAGTGGGTCTGGGTAGCTTTTAGGGGTAGAATGTGGGCATGGGTGGTGACCCTCAGAATCCTTGTGGGCATTTAGTGCCAATTTAGAGGAGCTGCATGTTCCCACTACTACTTCTGATATATATCTAAGGCTTGAAAAACAAAACTTAAGACCCAGAACAAACAGGTGACGCTCACCCAAGCACAACATCGAGGCTTCTCTCACCTCCAGCTAGGAAGCTGAGAAATGGCATTTGGAGGTTGCTCTCCTCCTAAGAACCGTAATTTATGGTGATGCATCTAATTGTCCATGAAACAGTGCACCCATGTGGCCAGCTCTTGCCAAGAAATTGTATCCTGCCCCATGGGACTGAAACAAAGCTTGTGAATCATTTATAACTGCCACGTCTCCAACCTTGTTTGCTGGGTCATGTAGCCGAGGTGACATTTTAGAAAAGCACCTAGGCAGAAGTCTGGAGAGGCAGCTCTCCCTAACTACTTGGGGCAGCCGTTTTGTGCCACACAGGGCCTTCTGTCTCACCAAATGCATTTTGTCCTCAGGGGAAGGGCATGGAAGGGGGCTGCCCCATTGTGGAGGGGTAAGGGCTGAGAGTTCACTTGAGTTTCTCTTGTCTCCTCAGTTCTCCTTCCTGATGACTGAGGCACTCCTGATGTTCTCTCCTGAGAGTTCGCTGCTGCGTTCCCTCTCACGGAAGGTCCGTGCACGCTGCCACTGGGTGCTCCAGCTGCTAGCCCTACTCTGTGCTCTGCTGGGTCTAGGTCTTGTCATCCTCCACAAAGAGCAGCTTGGCAAAGCACACCTCACCACTCGCCATGGGCAGGCAGGGCTATTAGCTGTGCTGTGGGCAGGTCTGCAGTGTTCGGGGGGCGTGGGGCTGCTCTACCCCAAGTTGCTGCCCCGATGGCCCCTGGCAAAGCTGAAACTCTACCACGCCACTTCTGGGTTGGTGGGCTACCTGCTGGGCAGTGCCAGCCTCCTGTTGGGCATGTGCTCACTGTGGTTCACTGCCACTGTCACTGGTGGTGCCTGGTACCTGGCTGTGTTGTGCCCCATCCTCACCAGTTTGGTAATCATGAACCAAGTGAGCAATGCCTACCTGTACCGCAAGAGGATCCAACCATGAGCACTTGCCAGCTGTTAGGAACCTGGATTTGCACCTCCAGCATAGGACCAGGAGCTGGGAACATGTTGGACTCTCACAGCTGACTGGGTCAGGGGACATTTCAGGTACTAGGGCACTCAGGGGTAGCTCTGTGGACATTTTTGCTCCTCATGCTAGAGTGTCTCCAATTTCTTGCTGTCAACCCAGAGGAGCATGGATCGTGTGTCTGGATGAAGTTGGGGTTGCAACAGTCTCCCCAGCAGCCATACAGCTTATATTTGTACTGGTATGTCCAGAAATCATGGAGGGAAAAAAAAAAAACTAAAATAAACCAACCAACCAACCCCTGGAAACCCATTGGGAGGGGCAGCACAGAGTTGGGGATGGTTCTCACTAATGCGTCGTTGTGAGAAAATGGTCAGCTGGGTAAGGTGGGGACCCTCCTCATGTGGGGTCCTGAAAACCTGCTGTGAAACTTCCTCTGATGCACAGTGCATTGGGAGCCTACCTGTGGATGGCACAGCTGCTTCCAGCTAACTGAGCTTAAGAATGGAGACTATAGCCAGTGACAGGAGATGGACTGTGTCCACAGGTGTCACACACAGGGCACAACTTAGGGGTTGAACTTAGGGCACATGGTCAGTTGTGGTGGCGGGCGGATCTCTGTGAGCTCCACGCCAACCAAGGCTACATAGTAAGATCCTGTCTCAAAAAGGAAAAAGAAAGTGGAATCATGAACAAGAGAAACTTGTCTCGAACTCACTATGTGGCCTAGAGTGATACCTAACATCAGTCAGACGCTCCTGTTGCACTTCAGTGCTGGGATTATAGGTGTGTTGGTGTATGTACCAAATGTGTACATACCATGCCCCATTTACGTAGTGCTGTGACGCAAACCTAGAGCTCTGAAATGCTAAACAAGTGCTCTCCAACAGAGCTACATCTTCAGCCCCTAGTTTTTGTTTTTTTGAGACACAGATTATAGATATGTGCCACCATGCCCTGCCTAAGGCCAACGCCTAATGATGGAGAGGCCTTCAGCTGTCAGGTCCACTGGCTCAGGGGCTCTCTAATAGACTGAGGAGAGGAAAAAGGAGAAAGGGACTAAGGTGATGGCTCAGGCAAGACTGCCCAGCAGCAGGTGTGTACTAACAGACAAGAGGTGTGGGCAGTGGGATTCTTAGCCAGCCAGAGCCTGAAACTGAGCCCTAGGACCCAGAAAACACATTTAACTTCCATCTGATAAAGATGAGCGAGCTGCACAAGGTGGCCTGATGGAGCCCAAGAGCCACACCTCAAAGAACTGCTTTATTGATACTGTGAAGCTGGGCTTGGCTGCCCGCTCAGGTGGTCCTGTAGAAAATACCTAGGAGCTGTGGCAGCCCCGGCTAGGCACGGTTGTCACTGCCACAGCAGAAGGGCACAAGAAACCCTGATACGAATGCAGTCTGGGGGTGGGCAGGGATGTGCAGACCCACACTGGCTGGGTCCCCAGAACATTTTTGGCAAATATAAATCCTTGCCTTGGCTCAGGGCTATTGGCAACCAGTTTCAGACGTAAGGGCTGGCCCAGGAGCCGTGGCACCAGTGTCCCTGCAACCACTTCCTTGGTGAGGAATTGTACCTGCTGAGATACAATCTTACTGCAAATAGGGGTCTGGACTGGCTGATGCTCAGAGGCCCCATTCTCTGGAGTTGGAACCAGGTAGCAACAAGGGTCCTGTGTTAGTGTTGTCGAGACCCAGCAGAAGGCCACAGGAACCCCCAGCAGACCCTCTTCCCTCTCCTCAGAGCAGTCAGTGCTCTGTAGTAGCTGAGACGGATCAGGGAAGGCATGGGAGTAGAAGAACTGCACTCAGAGTGGTCTAGAGTAGGGGAGCTGCCTCCAAGGTGATGAGACTGGATTCTGGGATGGGCCCCTTCCCTGGGGGTGTGGGAGTGTCTTCTAAGGGCAGCGGACTGTCCGTTTTTGCCCCAGCTTCCTCTTCGTCATCATCCATGCTAGGCCAGGCTGACTGATCCTCCACTCTCTTCAGCCGCTCATTGAGAGCCTTTAGGGCCAGTTGCCTGGAGCCAGAAGAGAAAAGGCAGGTCACACTGAGTTTGGGAGACCAACACACTCTGCAACCTTCTTCAACAAGGCCAAATCCTCCCACTCAAGAGGTCTGCCTCCAAAACCCCACATTTCCCATCCTCATGTAGCATCCAGGAGCCTGGATCAGGATCTGCCTTGGCAACTGGAATGAGGAGCCAAGGCCTCTGAAGAGCTGAGGCACATGCAGACTGAGAAGGCTTCCTAGATGTTGTCAGCCTACCTACAGGCCAGCCACCACGGACACTCTGAGTGTGCTAGCTAAAGACAGGTAGAAGGAGCTGGGCAGTGGAGGTGCACGCCTTTAATCCCAGCACTTGGGAGGCAGAGGCAGAGGCAGACGGATTTCTGAGTTCGAGGCCAGTCTGGTCTTCAGAGTGAGTTCCAGGACAGCCAGGGCTACACAGAGAAACCCTGTCTCAAAAAGACCAAAAAGGGGGGAAAAAAAAAAAAAGACAGGTAGAAGGAGTGCTTCTGGGCAGGAGTGGCATGTTTTAGTCCCTAGAGATGAGCCCCGTGTGAGCACTGGTGTCATTTCCAAGGACAGAGTTATTTGCTTTTGTGGTACTAGGGATTAAACCTAGGGCCAGCACTCCGCCACAGAGCTATATCCCCAGCTCTTAAAGCAAACAAATACGTTGTTTTTTTTTTGTTTTTTGTTTTTTTTTTTGAGGCAGGTCCAGACTGGCTTCAAGCTAGCTCTAGTGCAGGCAGTCCTTGAATCTCCTGTCTCAGCCTCCTGAATAGCAGGGATTAGAGGCCTGGACCACCGGGCTCTGCTCAGGGAAGGGCTCGTGATGAAGCAGCATCGACTTGCATCAACCTTCCTATGACAATTTTCCTAGAAGGGTTTCCTAAAGCCACCCAGACTTTAGCAGAGCCTTTGTAGGTGAAACAGCCGTGTGGGCAGGCCAGAGAGCAAGGTCTGTTGTTTCCACAGGGTAGACTTTTGCAGGTATCATTTTAAGAAAAGGTGGGAAAATACCCCTGGACATTTTCTTTAGGACAGCCAAGAAGTCTCAAGCTGTAGGGTTCAGAATCGGCCTGCAGCGTGCCTTAAGTGCTTTCCCACACCTTGGACACTGGCTGGAAACTCCTTCAAGGAAGGCATGCCCTACACACTGAGCTACCCAGCCTCAGTAGAGAACAATGTTCTAAGTGTTCAGCTCTCTGTCCCACAGAGAGTGAAGTGGCCACTTGCAGCTCTTTGCTGTGGATCCTGACGGCTTACCTCTTTGCTACTGCAGGCAGACAAGCCATCCTATGGTTTCCCAAGATCTAAAATTCCTACCATGCCAAGGAAAAAGGCAGGGAAGGCAGCAGAGACACAGGCACTGAAAACCCTAACCCGCTCTGGCCTGGCCCAGCACCAGGCCTTCCCTGTCACTCCACAGGCTACTCTTGGAGATGTCCTTGCCAGCAGTCACTCTGCCACAGGCAGAGACCTCTGTGCAACTCTCTTTCCCCCTTGTAGCCCTTGGGTCTGAGAGTGGCATGCAGCCATCTGACAGTTGTCTGGGGAGTATCACCCACCTCATGTGGCCAGTCCCCACAGCTAACACCCACCTCTGGCCAGTCCCCATTCTTCCTTTTCTACCCACGTTCTTGATCCTGGATAGAGGTTTTCTGAATGACCCGCCAACTGTCACAATTCAAGACTGCTCACGGGGGCAAGGGCAAGCTCTGGCCCAGTCCCACCTGAACAGCTCTAAGGACAGCTCTGTCCTTAAAAAACTCAGCCCCCTACCCCATTTCCTCTCCTGAGTAAGGTCAAGAAGGAGTTGTCTTTTGGACACTCCCCCTAAAACTCAAGCTGTAGGCCTGCAGCATGCCCTGGCTGCGTTCCCACACCTACCAGCTGGTAACTCCTTCAAGGAAAGAGTCTACACTCGGCTATAGAGCCTCAGTGGAGAATACACTGAGAGAACTCTTCCACTGAGATCAGGAACGCCTTTTACAGGTGAGCAAAGGCAGGGACCCCTGACAGGAATAGGCTGCTGAGAGACTTCCTGTCTCAGGAATACCACTGGACATGGAGCTGTGGCTCTCCTGGGAGCTGGGAACATTGTAAAGAGCCCGTAGGTCTCAGAAAGTAAGACCTGAATTCCAAAAGCTTTCTCCTTCCTTGGCTAAAGTGTCCAGTACAGTAAAATTCCTGATGCTGCATTGGTAGATGATGCAAAGGTCTCTGGCCTGCCTGGTGTGGTCAGCAGGCTCCTGCAGTGGGTCATACAACCTGTCCCTCCCTGTTGGTGACACGTCGGAAAGAGGGGTAAATTTAGTAATACCTCAATCACCCTACAATAAGAAGGGAAAGACTTACGGACAAAGACATCCTTCCCCATCTCCCATCACAGGAGAAATGGATCAACAGTTTCTGTCTCTCAGGGGACCAGTGCTTAGAATTTGGAAATTCTGAGGCAAGACCAAAGGTAACTGGGCATTCTGTAGATAGGTTAAGTGGCCCAAGTTGTGAGATACACATACTAGAGCCCAGAGTTCCCTCCTCAAGGCCAGAACCTGAATCCTTTTTCTGAAGCCGCCCCCAACACCTGCCTGTAGCTCTCCAGCCTATGTAGAGCAAACGCCTCAATGGCTGGTTAAGTGACCACACCAATAGTCTTAGCTAGCCAAGATTTTGGAAAAGTTCCCGGTACCTTCTGCGCTCTGCATCTTGAGGGTCTGTGCCCGGGAGGCTAATAGTGATGGACGATGGCGCTCCCACATCATAGCGTTTCACTGTCTTCTGGCATATCTTTACTTTCACCAGGAGGCCATGCACCAAGTTCGCTAGCAGCCCCACTACCGGTTGCACGATCTCAGGGAAGAAGGTGGCAAAAGCAAAATGGTCAGCCATATCCCCTCGGCCCCGGCTATGGCGCTGATAGAAGCGAAGATACACCCAACTTGATAGCAGCCCAAAGCCGTAGGAAGCCAGGGCTGGGCTCTGGAGCAGCGTGGCCACCCGGAGCAGTAGCAGCAACGCCAGCAACAGCATGGGAACTACGCTGACGCGGACCTGGGGCACTCGCAGAACCACACAGTCTCCCATAGTTTGCTTGAGGGCTACCAGGACACCACCTAGGAAGCCCAGGGCGCCGTGGATACGAATAGTGAACAGGTAGACCAAGTTGAAGGAAGCCATGTAGGTGAGGAGGTAGGCGAAGGCCCCCAGAAGCCCCACCGACACATTCACCACCGAGAAGAAGATGAGCAGCTCCAAGGCTCCCCAGAGAGGCTCCAGTAATCGCCCGGCCACAACCACTGTGGCCAGGCTAATGGCCACGTCCCACACGTGCTGTTCCATGAGCCCATGGGTGGCCAGGGTCCAGATCCAGAAGTTGGGTGGAAAAAGGTAGCCTGGGGTGACGGCCAGGCAGCCAGTGTCCACGGCGAAGGAAAGCAGGTAGAGAAATAGTACCACGGCGCACAGTGCCTTCACCACCACGCTGGCGCTGGCCAGGATGGCCCCCAGATGCTGGCGGGCACCGGGTAGGGCGCGTTGCATCTTCCTGGCGGACGTTGGCTTAAGGGAAGGTGAGGAAGGTGGCCTAGGGGCCTCCCCGGGGCCTCGTCCCAGTTCAGCCCCGACGGGAGGCCCAGGCCCGGCTACTTCACTGGCTTCTGTTCCAGTGGGAAGGCTCTGGTTCCGGTCTGATCCGGCTGTAGTTCCAAAGCGAAGAGAAAGCCTTCTTGCTGGGGACCTGACGTTAGGCCCTGGGTGGCTTGGGCACGCCTGCCTGCCGGTTCCGTCGGCCCGGCGGCCAGGCTAGCGTTTATCTCTAGGCTGGGCTTCCTCCATCCACTCTGAGACTCTGCGATCTGCGAGGGCTGGTGCCTTGTTCCGGCCCCAGTCAAGTCCGTTTAGCTCCGGCTGGGCTAGGGTTTTGACTTGACGGTACCTCCTCCCCTCTCCGGGGCCGACAAACAGGGGCGCCGCGCCTGCGCGCCCCCGCCGGCGGCCGCGGCCGTACGCCCTCGGAGCGCTGGCCTTCCGGCTCCTCGGCATGCTGGGATACGGAGTCCTTGAGACCCGGCCGACCGGTTTTTTTTTTTCATAGAACCACAAGTCCCAGAAGCCGTGCGCCCGACAGGTCCCGGAAGAGTGTAGAGGCTAGGGCGCTTGGGAGTTGTAGTTTTCAGTGCTTACTCCTCCAGTGCTTAGGAGTTAGGGAAGTGGAAACCACTGATGTGGGAAAGTGAGGTGTTCAGTGGGCATGTTCAAGAGGCAGCACCGAGCCGGACAGTGGGGGCACACGCCTTTAATCCCAGTACCTGGGAGGCAGAGCAGGTGATTTCTGAGTTCATGGCCAGCCTAGGACAGCCAGGGCTACACAGAGAAACCCTGTCTCGAAAAACAAACAAACAAACAAACAAACAAAAAAGGAGGCAGCACCACCTTGAGTCATAGGCTTGCTCAATTCTTTGGAGGAGATTGGCTCTATTTATGACTTGTACAGGTACAGAAGTGTTTTTGTAAGTGGGTACATAAGAATGTGACAGGTTCTGTGTTGTACCAATGAGTGTGAACTAACCGGAAACTCCATGTTCTGGCAAGTGAAGCCTAAGATGGGCCAGAACCCTTGTTCCATCATTTATAGTCAATGTGATATTGACCAAGTTCCCTGGCGCAATTTCACAAACCTTAAAAATGATTATGATGGCAGGCTCTTTCTATCTTAAGGATCAAAGAAGGCAGCTATGTAAACAGCTTAACATGTTGCGTTGTGTGTTCGTTCACACACTGCCCTTGTTCCAGTGAACTGTACTTGCTACATGAACTTAAGACTTTCCACCTAAGGGGGTATAAGGGGCAAGACTGTGTTACTTCAGTGACTCTTCTCCCACTTGATTCCACCGGACAGAGAAATCTCCCTTGAGCTGGAGAGATGGTTTAGTGGTTAAGAGCACTGACTACTCTTTTAGAGGACCCGGGTTCAATTCCTAGCAACCACATGGCAGCTCAAAACTGTAACTCCAGTTCCAGGGTTTCTGAGACCTTCACATAGACACACACGCAGGCAAAACACCAATGAACATTACATAAAAAAAAATTATATATAAGTCTATAAGTGCCAGGTTAGTTTAGGCTCAACTTTATACAATAGTAGCCATCAGCAGGGTGTTTCAGATTTACTTGAAAGTTATTTTATTTACATGTATGTGTGTCTTTGTGTGTATATACCATTAAATGTGCAGGTCACAGAGGCCACAGAATGTTGGGAGCTGGATTTCTGAGCCACCAGATGTGCATGCTGGGGTAAGAGCATGCACTATTAACCATGGAGCCATCTCTCCAACCCTGAGATTTTTGTTGTTGTATATATATTTTTAAATGTGCATATTTTAAAAATGTGATTAATTATATGACAAGAGACTTTATTATGAAATCTCTTTCAGCTATTGATCTCAGTACAACTGCCTGTGTGTTCAAAACTACCTTTCACTTTTTATTTTTGTCTGGGGTTATGGTTCCTACTGTATGCCATATACCAGTGTTTGCTAAGTTTGACTTAGCAAATCAAAATACAGAGTCACGGGGCAGTGGTGGTTCAAGTCTTTAAGGTTGATCTCTGTGAGTTGGAGGCTGGCCTGGTCTACAGAGTTAGTTCTAGGAAGCAAAGCCTATTAGAAAAACCCCAAAAACAAAAACCAAAACAAAAAAACCCAAAACCAAAAACCAAAACAAAACCCTATCTTAGAAAACAAAACCAAAACTAAAAAACAAAACCCAAAACAAAATAGAGTCAAATACTTAGTCAGATTTGATTTTCGAATATACAATTTTCAGGATAGGGACATCCTATGCAATATTAGACACACATACCAAAACAAAACAAAACAAAACAACTCATTTATCACTAAAGAAGCAAGAATAAATTTATTCAGAGTACAGTAACAGCACAGATTATGACGATACACTGTCAGTACTAACTGAGGGCCACAGGAGTGATAGTAGCCAAGTACCAAAAACCCTACTGTTAAAAAATTATCAGGGGCTGGAGAGATGGCTCAGTGGTTAAAAGCACCGACTGCTCTTCCAGGGGTCCTGAGTTCAATTCCCAGCAACCACATGGTGGCTCACAACCATCTGTAATGAGATCTGATGCCCTCTTCTGGTGTGTCTGAAAATGGCAACAATGTACTCATATACATAAAATAAATAAATCTTTAAAAAAAATTATCAGAATCTGGGAGGGGGGGAGGAGGGAACAGGGGTTTGTTTTTGTTGTTGTTTTTTGTTTTTTTGTTTTTTTTGTTTTTTTCTTTTTTTGGAGGGGAGACTAGGAAAGGAGATATCGTATGACATGTAAGTAAAGAAAATAAATTATATAAAAAAAATCAGAATCTGGGGCTGGAGAGATGGTTCCGAGGTTAAGGGCACTGGTCGCTCTTCTAGAGGACCCTGGCTTAATTCCCAGCAACCACATGGTGGCTCACAACTCTCGTAACTCCAGTTCTAGTGAATCTGACATTCTCACACGGAAATACATGCAGGCAAAACACCAATACTCATAAAATCAATCAATCAATCATTAAAAAAATGTATTAGTGTCTGGGTGGTGGTGGTGGTGGTGCGTGCCTATAATCCCAGCACTGGGATGGCTGAGGGAGGAGGCTCAAGGCCATTTATGGTGATACAGTGAGTTTGAAGCCAGGCTGGGCCACATGAGACTGGCTCAAAAGAAACAAGCAAACGAACAAACAAATTCACTGCCAATCAGAACTGACTGGGCTTTGTCTGACAGCCCTAGTCCCAACCACCTGTGCCGTTCCAAGGCACTGGAGCTGTTTGGGGTAGGAGAGTAGTTCAGGTGTGAGTTGCTCTAGGTCAGCCCCTGCAGAGGAGGGAGAGGAACCCCGCTACGGCTTATCCTGGAATGTCCTTTGTCACGTTTAGTATCAAAGTTTTCCTCCAGCCAGCCTGAAAGACACACACAGTCTCTTTCTGTCTCTCTGTCTTTCTTTCTCTCTGTCTGTCTGTCTGTCTCTCTCTCTCTTGTGTGTGTGTGCTCTTGTGTGCAGGTGTGTAGTGTGTATGGTGTCTTGGAATGAATGTTGGATGTTGTCCTGTATCCTTTTCTACCCTGTAGGATCTCACTGTGTAGCCATGGGTGGCCGGGAACTCACTCTGTAGACCAGACTGTTCTCAAACCAACAGAGCTGCTTGCCTTGGCATTCTCTGGGCTGGAACTAAAGGACACTTAGGTACTAAGACTAAAGGACATTGCCATTAAGACTAACACTAAAGGACACCACTATTCTCCACCTTCTATTTTGAGAAGGGACTCTCCTTGCTGAGCCTGGAGCTCATCTGTCCAGCGAGGCTATTGGTTTGATGAACTCTGGGATTCTGCCTGTCTCCACTCTCCAGGCCGCCAGCCTCCAGTGCAGCGGTTACAGACCACTGACTGCACCGGGCTTTTTACATGGGTGCTGAGAAACTGACCCGAGGTCTTCATGTTTGCAGAGCAGGCCCTTTTCCGACTGAGACATCTTATCTTCTAGGCCCTGCCGCTTGAGACTTTGGCTGAACTTATTTTTATTCTTTTTTTCAGTTTTGAAGAGTCTCATGTAGCTCAGGCTGCCTTAGAACTCCCTGTACAGCTAAGGATGGCTGCGAACTCCTGATCCTCCTGCCTCTACTTCCCTCATGTGGATTATAGGGCGGGCACCACTACACCCAGCTTTCAGATTTTCTTGAACTCTTCTCACCTGGTGAGCTAGAAGGCATTTCTCTTCTCTCATCTGTGTTATGGAAATATACTGGTAACCACACTTAAGATCATGGTGAGAACTTAGCTGGATAATTTCCAGGAATACAGAGTGAATGACTCTCCTGCCCCAAAACAGTGGCAGAGATGGAGCAACCAATCCAGGATTGTCTAGGTTAGTGGCTTAGTTTTCTTCCCATGAAGAGAATGCAAGGGTCAGGCCGGGGAGATGCCCAGTGGGTACAGGCACTTGTTGCCAAGTCTGACAACTAGAACAAAATGGGAGGAGAGAATGCCTGCAGGCTGTCACTTTTCTTCTGACAGCTATGCTGGTGCTGCCAGCCTGGCCTACCTAGTGAGACCTAATTTCCCCTCACCACAGCTTGACTTATGCAGACACACACACTCACACACACACACACACACACACATACACACACACCCGTCCTATGTAGTGAGACCTACACACACACACACACACACACACACACACACACACACACACACAGTCTGTCAAAAGACTTGCAGGAACTGTCCTGGCCTCTGACCTCCCTGAATCATGATGGAGTCTGCTCTTGCTGGTGGGTGGCCTGATCCTGGCATCCTCTGGTATCTGAGCACTAACATCTGCTGGTTGTCTAGTCCTGGTCTGATCACAAGGCTGGATCTCAGCTTGACTGAGCATCTTTCACTGGTCTTTTTTTTGCCTTGCCTTGAGGGTCTGGCTGGTGGGCTTTTTCCCCCTCCTCCCCTTGACAGTTTCTTTCTTAGAGACTTGTGACCTGATATGAAACAAAGTGCTTCAAGGGGCAGGAGCCTCTGTGCAGCTTTTCCTCCTAGCAGAGCAGGGTAATGCTCAGAGGTCAAAGCCACCTATGGTCGTAACTACCCAGTCCTCAACCCAAGGCCCACACAGCGGATGGAAACTGGTTTGAAGTGAAAATATGAACATTATTTAATAACTGATCTTCTGTAATAAACCATTTGAAAATATTTTACAAGGAATCACACACACAATATTTTACAAAGTTTCTCGACTTTTTTTTTTTTTTGTCGCTGTTGTTTTCCCAACTGGTCTGTACAAAATAGAATACAACCAAAAAAAAAAAAAAAGAGGGCAAAGGAAATGACCCCCAAGTCCCCCAGCCCACAGTGAGGGGACAGCCAGGTCAGATGGGTGATGAGAGGGTTGAACCCAGCTGGGGGTTGGACAACTACCTGATGGGGATTTTGTCTGGTTTTGTTTGTTTTTAAACTTAAAATATATATTTATTTTTCTGTATACGTTTGTTTCCTTTTGTTTGTTTGTTTATATTCTCCATTGAGCACCTGACTACACTACAGTTACACACGCGCCCCCACAGGACACAGCTGAAATCCAGGTTGGGCACGCATCATGGACACCCACCCTGTCACCAGCATTGGGCATGGACCATACACACACTGAGAAAGCAACAAGCAACATGACATTAATTAACGAAGCCATTAATTAATGCATCACCCTCCCCCCTCCTCCCAGTCCATCTGAGCCTCGTGGCTACGCCCGCCCCCCTGCCCTCAGTCCCCTCCTGGCCCCCAGGTTATGATGCCTTTGGGAGAAATGACTGAATGAATGGTGTGAAGAGATGTGTCCCAGGCCCAGCCTCTGTGTGTGCAGTAAGGTTGGTTAGACATGTGCATGGTGCAAGTGTGTGTTCATCAAGGGAGGGGCAATTTGGCCTCCTAGGGTCAGGGACTGTGTGTGTGTCTGTGTGTGTGTGTGTGTGTGTATACAGAGGGAATTAGGCCTGAGTGTGTAAGAACCAGATTAGGGATGGGATGGCCCAGCCAGGAGACCAAGTCAACCGTGCTAAGGCAAAGTGCAATGTCTGGCGGGGATCTTCTGCCAAAGGGGTTCAGGCAGTGATGTGTGGTCCTACTAGGGGCCCCGACACTGGTGAGCAATGGTTACAATGAGCACCTGGCAGGGTGAGGGGCACTTGGGGACACTGGTGGCTAGGGGTGGAACAGAGAGGCCTTCCCCCTGCATTTGGCACAGTTTGACATTCAGTTTTAGAGATGGGAGGACCAGCCAGGCTGCATCTCAGAGTAGAGGCAGAGGTGAGCAGAGATGAACACACAGGTCAACCCCTTTACTGACCTCTTGCCCTGTGTAAGGCTTTGTCCCCCCCCGCCCCGCCATGGTGCGTGTCTGCCTGTATGTTCCCTCACGGGTATGTCTAGTGAGAGTCCGGTTTCCACTCTCAGAGGTCCGGTGTATATGGGGTGTGTCTAAACTGATGTCACTGTGAGACTGTCCTGCACCTGCAAGGCTGGGGGAGTTGTAGCCTGAAAGGGCCAGAAGCCTATGGGGAGGGGGGTGCCCCCCCCCAATCTCTCACCACTACCATCTCTCCTACCATTTTTTTTCCCCAGAGAAGGTAAGTTTGAGCTTGGGTGAGGCCAAAGGGCCAGTTAGAGGTGCCCAGCAGTGGCAGGGTTGCCTACATAGAGGAAATCTCCAGGCAGGTGGGTTGGCAGAGGCCTAGTTTGGCATTGGTACTAGTAGCCTCCTGTCCCAGCCCACGGGGATGAGTCCAGGGACTGCGGGCACTTGGACAGTTCAAGGGTGAGCTAAATCTTGAGTGCCAAACACCATGGCACCTAACTTTGGGGCTCCCCTGCCCCAAGGCACAGGCTCCGGGGGGAAGGGGGCCCAGGTCCTTCAGGAGAGAGTGGCCAAGGCTCTAAATTGGGGAATGTGGAATGGGAGGGTGAGCCAAAGGGTAGGAGGCCAAGGCAGGGGTATGAAGTGTGCGTGGGGGTCGCTCAGAGGCGGCGAGAGGCAGCGAAGGAGTGGACTTGAGGCTGCGGCCGAGGCGGCAGGCCCAGGAGAAGCAACAGCTGCAGGGAAACCAAGACGCCCAGCGACGGAGGGAAGGAGGCTCCGCGGCCACAGTCTGAGGTATCTTCCTGCGGGGGGCAAGGAAGACAAGGAAGAGGTCCGTAGCCAGCCGGCGCAGGCTCGCAGATGTCAGATGTCAGCAGCGTCGCTCCCCCAACTCACCGTCGCGTTGTAGTCAAAACAGATGTGCGGACCTCTTCGGTATCGCGGTCTCTGCACCAGCTCACACTGCTCCGGGCCGTCCGCTGGGCATGGGTGGGGAGTCAAGGAGGTTGCAGCAGAGACGTGGGAGTGGGGGGAGCGCGGGGCAGGAGGGGAGCGGGCGGCAGGGAGGGCGGGGGCAGGATACAGTGTGTCTCCTTCTGCAGCAGCCGGCCCGCCTCACACTGGCTGCACAGCGGCTTCTCGGCCACCACAAACAGAAGGTTGGTGTTGGTCAGTCTCTGCGCGTGGAACAGCCTGGGAGGGACGATCGGAGGGCGGAGCCTTGGAGGTTCGCTCCACCCTGGAGCCACTGCCCCGCCCACACCCACGGTTAGACCACGCCCCATCGACCACGCCCCGCCCCTCGCCCTGCCAGTACCTGCTGCAGTTTCCGCAGTCGATGATGGCGTTATAGGACGCATTCACCGAGCCGAAGTAGTACTGGGTCTGTTTCATGACGCAGCTGCTCTCGCGCGTCTCGGGGCTGCCCTCGGCTTCTGCCGGGTCTGCGGGGGCCCAGACGCCTCAGCCGCGCCCACAGACAATGACGCGTTGTCCGCCTCGGCTTGGCGCAGCCCTAAGCCCCACCCTCCCTGAGATAAGAGCGTGTGTTCCCCGTGGTCACAGATTTGGGGCCGAGCCTTCCAGGCCCTACTTACCTGCCTGGAACCAGCTGTGATAGATGAGACCATAGAGTAGCTGCTGGAATAAGGACCTGTAGAGCACGGGCCACCGAGTACGGGCGGTCAGCAGGTGGCCAGTGCTTTACAGGCTTCCTTTACCAACCTCTCTTCCAGGACTCACCAGGCGGCAGCAGAGGTCCACCAGGCTAAGTTAAGGAAATCTGCAATGGTGGGCTGTAGTGGAAAGAGGAGCAAGGTCGCCTCTGGTTCTACGTCAACCTCAGCCCTCTCTAATGTTAGAGGTGGGGGTTGGAGGGGTCATTGTAGGCGGGTCTCCCAACCCCTAATCTCCGGACACTTCTGAGAGCTTACCACAAAGACACCCCGGGGTGCAGCACCCAGGTTCCCAGGAGGCTGAGGGGCACAGGCTGCCTGATAGTCATAGGATTCCTTTCGGGTGTAGAAGGAGTTATTGTACAGTGCCAGCATCAGGTTGGCATCCACCTCACTGAAGAATCTGCCAACCTGGGGATGCAGGGAGAGAGCCATAGTCACAGGGGCTGGCAGTGGCATGCTCTAGAAGGCTCTGACCTACACTGTCCTTCCACTTTCTTCCTGACTCTTACCTGGTCCCACTGATGGTTCTGGTTTGACAGCACCAGAAATCCTCCGTCATCGATGAGGACACAGAGTAGGTCCTAAGAGGTAGGGAAGGGAGATAAAAATGGTGAGGGGGCCTGCCTCAGACTATTTCAGGCTCTGGCAGTCCAGTGGTTCAGAGCGAGGGACACTTCTCCTCTAGGTCTGGCAGGAAGAGGAAGAAGTCAGGGTAGGGTAGGGATATCAAGGTCGAAAGGCTGAGGGGCAAGCTAGGAGTCACAGTTGAGACCAAGGAGTCTGGGCATGAGGGAAGCTGGGGTCCAGAGCAGAGTCAGAGCACACGCACCTCATTGTTAACCTCGCAGTCCATCTCACAGTGGCTGCTGGGGCCGCACTGCTGGGCAGAGAACGGGGGCTGTGAGGCGCCCACCAGTGTCCCTCACGTCTGTTACCCCTCATATGCTGGTTCCCCATCTGCAGCACCCCTGCCTTCCCATAGGCGCTGGAGCCAGTCTGAGTGGCAGGCTTGTTAGGAGTTCTTGGAGACTCCAGAGGGGGCTTACTCCCCTTCCCCTGCCCAAATACCTTCTGAGGTTGGTCCTGATGGGTACGGTTGCTGGCAAGCACCTTGAACTTTTCAGCCCAAGCCTCTAGGTCCAGTTTGACACCCACCACTGTGGGAGAGAGCATTGGCTATCTGGGTTACCTGTCCAGTCAGCGTCCTGACTATTGCCCCAGCCCCACCTCAGTCCCAGCATTCACCTGCTGGCCTCAGTGTGCGACGACCTAGACTGAGCTCCACAGCTGTGCTGACGAGGACGCCTACTGTGTCATTCTCCAGCTCCAGTGGTCTTAACAGGGCTGGGGTGGATGAATAGAGCAGTCAGGAGTGAAGGCTGACCGTACTGGCCACTACAAAACTGGGCTCTACCAAACTAGGGCTGGACCCAGCTTAAGCCTATAGCACCCCATACAGTGTCTGGCATAGCGTTTCTCTTTCCCATGTCTCTGGTCTCAGTTAAGGCCTCCCACCTGCTGCTGGGCATTATGGACAGACACTCACAGTCCTGGTGTGGGGGCTTGAAGATATAGCCACGGTTATCCAGGCTGCGGCGGTAGAAGCTGGCATTGAAGGGTTCAGGATTTTCTGTCCAGTCTTCGGCTGCCCTAGAGCACCCAAGACAGGCAGAGCTCAGTGGGCATACCACTGCACACCATAAGGTAGCTTGTGGTGTACAATAGTCTCGGCAGCGCTGAGGCTTCTGGGTAGTGAAGTCATGGCAACAAAGTCCCATGTTTGTTGTTGCTGCATGGGGCTGGTCACTTACTTGTTCGGGAAGACTCGTGTGATGCCACCATCAGTGGCAGCAAATACGGCTAGCAGGCTGTACCTGGGGGCAACAGGGAGATGGGGTCACAGGCCTGCCCTCTACTGTGGAAAGCCAGGGCCTCTGGGCCAACCCCAGCCTCCTGCCCCACATAGCCATAGCCTGGGCGGTGGTGCGTACGTGTTGAGATCTTGGTCCCGCCACACTCGTTCCACTAACTGCTGCGTAATGCCGGTGTCCAAGATCAGGTTATGCAAAAGAAAGTTATTACCTGGAATAGGTCAGACGGAAAGGTGTCTTATTGTAGAGCCATGGCATCCCTGCCTCTAAACTCTGGTGAAAGCCTTCTCTATGCCCCGGTCCAGGTCCTGCCTGCTTGTCTCCAGACTCCTCTCGGTACCGGCCTCCCTCCCGTCTCTATGCCCCGCCTATACCCGGAGGCCCCGCCCTATACGTACACTGCTTGGAGTCCGGAGTCACTTTCTCCATGAGCTCGATGAAGTTCTTCAGGAACTCGGTGTTGTTGTCTGAGGCGTTCAAGTCCTTGCAATACTCTCTGGGGGTGGGGAGGGGCAAGAAGAGCGGGCTTGGGGAGCTGCGCAGGGCAGAGGGATCCAGGCTTTCCGACGGGTTGCCTGGGCGGTGGCCGAGAAGTCCAGGTTGCAGGGAGGGGCGTGAATGTTCTCACAGGCTGTGGTCACCATGAGCCTGAAGGCTGCTGGGACTTAGTTGGGGTAGGCGGGGTGGGCAGGAGGAGGGACTGCTTCCTCCACCTGGTGGCTTTTCTCTTTCCTGGTCTTGACCCTCGCCGGACCTGCCATCTCTTGTATATAGTTGGACCCAGGTGGCCTCAGGGAATGCAAATGCCAGTGGGTGGCTCATCCACCTGTATGCCCTCTAATGTTCCCATGGGCATGAGTGGTGTTGAGCATCAGCGTTTGCTATTGACTGTGAGTGTCTAGGATCCTACCCTGCCTCTTTTTGGCCTTGTGCCTTTGGGCAATGCATTCTGGTCTCCCCGGAATCACTTTTTTTCATCATGCCACAGTTGGGGGTGTCAGTATTGGAATGTGTGGGTCCTTGAACTGGCTGTTCCTCAATGTGGGCAGACTCTCACCAGGCTCAGGCTCTGGGCCCAGAAAACATGGGTGTGGCCGAACCTCAAGTGGGGCTCTTGGAGAACAATGACTCTCTCTGATGGATGGAGCCATCTCTCTGGCATAATCCCTTAGTTACTACCCTGCCCACCAGGGATCTCCCCAGTGGCCTAGATGACAGTAACTCTGTGGATAGTTTTAAAAAACGAGCGACTTCCCCAGGCTGTGGGAGGACCCATAGTTTAGTGTAGGCACCTGGGACTGGTTTCATAGCCACACTGATCCACTGGCCCTGGGTATCTGTAAACTGTACCGATTATGTGGACATGCCCAGTGACAGCTACACAACTGTGCATAAGATATACTACGCACACACACAATATATGTTCACATCTGCAGGGCACTTCACTCACTCACACACACTTCTCTAGTGCTCCCAGAGCACTTATGGAAAGGACATCTCTCCCTGAAGCTACTTCAGGACCACACCTCCCAGACCATTTCTGATCACTAACGCACACAGACCACCCCGCATGTACACCTGGCCTCTTGCACATGGACACAATGACTCACAGGTACAGACATCTACAGAGAGTCAGAAATTTGTGGGTGCATGCACGCAACGTGCCTATGCACAGAGGTTAGGAGTGTCCAGAGCCCCGTGTGGTGCCGGAGAGTGCTCTCATTCAAAACCCAGATCACAAGAGAAGGTGTCACACAGCATCAGGGCCCATGGTCTCCTCAGATGTAGTTCAAGGCAGACTGTGTGCACATTAGGATGCCTATGCTCACCCTCAGGGTGCATTCCTGGGATGGCTCTGGGTTCTGATCCCTCACTTGCCAGAGCAGTTCCTCAAAGCCCTCGCCCTCCCTCCCGTTTCTCCCTCATGCTCAGTGAGTCACCACGCCTAGGATGAGCAGCATTGGCGAATGCCACAGGGGCTCTGGCTGGCTCAGCCCTCAGACCCACACAAACACTGACTGACGCAGGACAACAATGGGGGGGGGTGCAGGGGAGAGGGCGGGTCAGGTATGGTCAGGTATGGGCAGGAGGCCACAGACCAGAGCAGCAGCTGCCCAGCAAGGGTGTGCTGGGGGCCAGCCAGTCCAAGGTGGAAAGGGCTCCTTCTTCTTGGTGGCCTGAGAGGGCACAGAAGGTGGCAGAGAATCCAAAGCCCACCTGCCCCAGGCCTGGTGGGAGATCATCTGTGGGCTACAGGCTACTGCTGCCTGGTGCGGCTACATGGCCTGGGTATGTACATAGCCGCACATACCGGGCTATGTATCGGGGTTGGGAGCAACACTGCACAGGACATAGACACACAGAGCTCCAGGCAGCAGTGCAGGAGGTAGGGCCAGGACGGTCAGGGTAGGGGAGGACGCCTCAGCAAGGCCACACGTAAGCTACCTGGGAGCAATGAAAACATGTCCTTCAGACTCAAAGCTGCTGGGGAGCAGGAACTCAAAATCTGCAACAGAAACGGGGGGGTTATCCGGCGGGGGCTGGGGAGGCGAGAGGCCAGGGGGCTCAGAGCTGATGGGGCTGGAGGGACAGGTATGGACAAGGCAGCTTGAGGGAGGGGGGAGGGAGACACTGGCAAAGAGGGAACCCGCCACTTCCGCGTTCAGGTTTGAGCCAGAGAGAAGGGAGGGCGAGGGGGATGTGGGGCCTGTGGAGGCTACAGCATTGCAGGAGAAGGGCAGTTATAGCCAATATGTTGCCCGGGCCTGGTCCTCTGTCGGCAGTGAGTCCCTTGGCGTGGCTGTATATGCTTCCATACTGCTGTATAGCACATATACACGGACACACACACACACACATATATATATACACACACTGCTATATATATGCATGGTCTGGGGGAGGCGCCAGTCTAGCTCTTATCACATCCATAATGGAAAAACCGCATGCTGAGCTTCCTTTGCCTCCAAAGAGACTTGGAGGAAGGGAATCGGCTTTTGGCTGCGGGATTTATTTATTTATTTATTCATTTATTTATTTATTCATTTATTTATTTTTTAAATCTCTCTTTGCCGCAGCTCTTTGCATTTTGGTAGGTCTTGCTTTTGTTCTGTGTCAGGCATCAACATGGCCAAACCGAAAGGGTTTCTCACGGGCACAGACAGTCCAACCAGAGACGTGTGTGAGCAGCTGCTGCTGGTGGAGGTACTGCAGTGCATCGTGGAGGTCTGGGGGCGTGGGGTGGGGTGTCCTTCCTGGAACAGGATGCTGGGTGACAGGAAACCCACGGGGGGGGGGTGGTGGTGGCAGAACTGTTCCGTAGTATGATGAGACAGGGCTGCTGCTGGACTCTGCACACTTGCTTTCCCGGCTGGGAGGAGCTGGGAACCTAAGGAAGGTCTAGTAGCCCCCCTGCCCCTCCCCATTCCAAGGAGTAGACAGGGGGTTGGGGGCAAAGAATGCTGAGAGTGTCTGGGTGGACGATCTAACAGCAGGGCCTGTGCCTCGGGCTTATGAGTGTGCAATGGATACATTAGTGTGTGTACGTGTTTGTCTTTGCACGGCCTTGTGCTCACACACTCGAGAGCATGGCCGCAGGGCTCCACTATGGCCCCCTCTCTGCGCATCTGGACTGGATTACTCTGCTGTGTGCATATTTTATTCTTTTAAGACAAGCCCTGCAGACCGCCTTGGCCTAGGACTCCCTTAAATAGATGATTTTGAACTTCTGGTTCTCTTGCATACACCTTCAGAATGCTGGGATACAAGCGTGGCTTATGTGATGCTGGGGATTGAACCCGGGACCTTGGAAATGCCAGGCAATGACAAGTACTGTTGTGACTGAGCTGTATCCCCAGCCGTTAGGTGCATCCACAAGGGCCCCTGGCTTGTGTAAGTGGCAGTCCTCCTTCCTGTGTTTTTTAAAAAGATGGTCTCACTTGCCTTGACTAGCCTCCAGTTCTTGTCTGAACCTCTTGATTGCTGGGATTTTAGGCCTATGCCACACTCAGATTTCTCTACCCTATCCTCACCAACACCCCAAACTCTTTTACCACAGAGCTTTAGTCATCCCCAAAGAGGGATTTTCACAGTTCCCAAGTACTCCCATGATGCACTGCAAAGTTCTGAACATGGGAAAACGAGGGCTGCTTTGAAGGCTAGGCAGTCACTGGTTGGACTGTTCCTTTCTGATAGGACTGTGAGGCAGGGTTTGGACACAAGCCAAAGGGGAAGGAGGAGGGTGGGAAGAGGAGGAGGAGGAGAAAGAAAAGAGAGGGAGGAGGGAGGAGGAGGAGGAGGAGGAGGGAGACTATACTATGTTTGTCATGTTACCAGGGCCTTGAAGTTCTAGGGTCAGAGGGTGGGATGGAGGAGATGGTAAAAAAAGACAACTCAAGCCAGTGGGATTGGGGTATGTGCCTAACCCTGACCCAGGCCAGCAGGGGCAGCTTATTCCCTTTGTTGGACTAGGCTAGACAGAGCCCCTAGGTTTCTTGGGGAGTCCTATGCTTCCAGGTTGGGGGATAGCCTCATGTGTTTCTCCATGCCTCACAGCATCAAATGTTTCCTGGAAAGGCAGCAGTCTGTGTACCAGAGGCAGATCTCATCATGTGCCACCCCATCTAACTCCCACTGTTCTCTGACAAGGCCTGGCGGCTCACTATCCACTGTTCTGGGAACTGACCTGGGGGGCCCTTTGCTTTGTCACTAGTCTGTTTTCCTCTATACTGTTTGGTTGGCACTTGGGATCCAAAAGATCCTACCCAGTACCTGGAGAAGAATACAGTTCCTGAGCCTGCCTTTATTTCCCCAGAAGAATAGCTTTCCCATACAGATGAGCCCTCCCTAAGGGCAGAGGTAGCCCAGCAAGGCCTCAGGGCAGCAGGAGCAACAGCACACACATTACGTTACCTGGAGAGTGGGACAACTTTGTCCTCCTGTGGCCAGGCTGCCTACCCTCTCTGGCCCCCAGGAAGGCTTCTGAGCCTTGCCACCTCTCTTCCAGTAGGGCTGTGAGCTCTGGGGCCACACCAGAACCCAGAGGCCTAAGAGCCTTCTAGATGGTGCCTGCTGGACTTCCCTACTCACTGCAACTTGAACCTCCTGCCCTGCTGGGTGGGTGGTGGTGAAGCATCCAGTTCTGTTCTCACTGTTGAGTTGTCTTGGAGGGCCAGAGAAGTTAGGGAGATGGGGGACTTCCCATGGGGTCCCACAAGGACTAGGGAATAGGAGGAAGGAGTCTGGGCCCCTGGGACACGCTGGAGAACTCTCTGCAGACAACCTCGGAAGTGGGCTACTGGCTCTAAGAAGGGTATGAGGATCAGAGGAAAGGCAAGAACTGAGGAGCCAAGGGATGCTGGGAGGGAGCCCCGGAGGGCAGGGGTGTGGCTGGTCCTGGGCAGGGAGGGGGGCAAGCAGGGGTGTGGGGTGGGTGGGGTGGGGAGAGGAGGGAGTGCTGGTTCTGAATATACTTGCCCTTCAGTTTGCTGATTGGCACTGGGACAGTCCACCAAGAGAGAAAGCGAGGAAAACAAAAACACAAACACAAAAACAAACGAAAAGGGGGAGGGGAAGGGGAGGGGCACAAACAATATTTTATTCAATGGCTGTTTGAATGAAAATATTGTGTCTCATCATCATACCGAAAGGAAACTTCTTGCAAAAAAAACGACATGAGAGAGAAAAGAGAGAGCAAGAAACTCAAAGGAGATGAGCCCCAGTTGGCCAGGCAGGTGGGGGGCGCCCGGTGGGGCCGGAGCCCCAGCCTCCCTCCCAGTGACCTCTGGTATTGGGCAGGCAGGGCCGGGCCTGAGATTCAGGCCTTTCCAGAGAGGCCCTTGGTGAGCAGGCATGCACGGGAGCCACAGGCAGAGGAGTGAGAGAGCTGGAGTGGGAGAGGGAAGGAGGCAGAGAAGGGGAGAGAGAGAGAGAGAGAGACAGAGACAGAGACAGAGACAGAGACAGAGACAGAGACACACAGAGAGAGGAGAGAGAGACAGAGAGAGAGAGAGAGAGACAGAGAGACAGAGAGACAGAGACAGAGACACACAGAGAGAGGAGAGAGAGACAGAGAGAGAGAGACAGAGAGAGAGAGAGAGAGAGAGAGAGAGAGAGACTGAGACAAAGACAGAGACAGAGACAGAGAGAGAAGCCAAGGGGAGTAAGGAGAATGGTGTAAAACAGGAGCTAGGGAGCAAAGAAGGAGGGAGGAGAGAGGGAAGACAAAAGGAAGACTAGAGGGAAGGCAGCAGGGGGTCTAGGTTAGGGAAAAGGGATAGAGGGACTGAGCAGAAGGACAAGCCAAGAGAGAGGAGGTTATAGTGAAGAGAAGGAAAGAGGAGCAAGAGGGAGAGAGAAATGAGAGGAAGAGATGGAGGGAGGATGTGACCTGAAAGAGGAAGGGGAGGAGGAGAGGGAGGAGGGGGAGGAGGAACAGAGGACAAGAGACCTTGGGACAGAGGTAGTACCGCATAGGGAGGACCAGGGCAAGGGGAGTAGAAGAGGAGGGAGGGGAGGAGGGTCTTCCAGGAACATAGCCCCCAGGAGTGTTCAGGGCAGGCAGGCTAAGGAGGGAAGACACGGGATAGGAGAAACTAAAAACAATCCTCAACGGAAACCATGAGAGAATGGTCTAGAACCAAATCTGAGAAAAGGCAAGCATGCAGATTTTTCCACAGACTTTCGGAGGCTGGTTCCCCAGCCTGTGGGCACGCCTGAGGCTGGGCACACTGGGCAGGAGGGGCTGCCTTGCCCACAAGCTCGGCTGGCTATGCTGCCTGGGGCCGGCCAAGGGTGCAGGGGCGGAGGCAGGGGTGCAGGATGCAGGCAGGGGCCAGGCCACTTACACTTGACCTGCAGGATCTGGTCGCTGAGGTTGGCTTGGAGGTAGTAGGTGCTGTAGGGTGGGAGCACCAGCCCCAGGCTGGGGAGGAGGGGAAGGGAGAACACAGGTCACTGATGAGGAGAGGTACACTACACTCACTCTTCTTTCCTAGGGCCTTGGGGCCAGAGAGGCCCAAGTTGTGGCAGCCGTAACCCCCCTGCACAACTGTATATCCTAGGAATTAACAAGGGTTCAAAACTACTAGTCCCAAGTGACTCCCCACCATCTTGCCCACCCCAGCACCCACCTGCCCCACCATCTCCTGGCCCACAGGAAGCTTTTGAGGGGCGGAACGTGAACCCTATGAGAGCCAGGAAACAGTCTGGGCTGGTCCTGGAGTGTGACAATGCTCCTGGCATTCCAGAATGGACCACAGAGCAGCTGTATAGGGCACAGTGAAGACAGCCTGTGCTGAGAGGGTCAAGACTGGCTCAGAGGCTGCGATGCTGATTGTGAGCAGTCCCAGTGTGAGACGCAGGAGACCCTCCAGGTGTGGGGGGGTGTTAGGTGCACTGTCCTGTTCTCAGTCCTGTCCTTCCAGGACCTGCTGCTTGTCACACAGGGGCCAGGGGAGGCCCTGGAGAACCAAACATCTCGGTAAATAAATAGTAAGGATGGGGGCGCAAGAGGAGAGAAGCAGCCAAGTTCAGACTCTGGGGGTCACTTTCTCCCTTCGATGTGTGCCCAGCTTTGGCCCACTCACCTGTAGTTGGTACTCCTTATAGGGACCCAGGTGTAGTTCCGAATCACTTCATCTATGTACCTCTGGGAGAGGAGGCTGCATCAGGTTCTTGGGTGAGCAGGCAGGGGTGGGTGGGTAGGGATGGGTGCCCGTTCTGATGCCCTCATTCCCTGGCCTGTGCCTTCATACCTCATCCAGGGATTTGACCAAAGTTCTGATCTGCTTGTGGCCTTTGTCGCCATCAATCATGCTGCGACGGATCTGCAAAGGCCAAAGGCATGAACCCCCTGCTCCTGTGCCAGCCATTTTCTTGCTCCCACCCTGCCTTCAGCTCACCTCCTCCTTGTTCTCATTTTCCAGCTCTGCATCCAGGAAGTCCAAGGTCACAGGCTCCCGGAAGTTGGTAGTCTACAGGAAGCCAGATAGAAAATCAGGAGTCCTCGTCTTGGAGGGGTTCCCAGCCCACGGGGGCTACTCACTTGGCTCACCTGGGGCTTGAGATTGGGATGTAGCAACACGTAGCCGTTCAGGTCGATGGCAAACACATAGCCATTGGCGCCAAGCTGTGGGGTACAGATTGGGGGCTCAGAGGGCTGTACAGGGATTTCTTAGACCCTGAGCTGCCCTCTATTCTGGTTCGCAGACTGCTTGCCTTTGGCCAAAGGGCCCTTTCTGCCATACGGCCCTAAGTCTGCCTCTGAGGCCGGGACCTGCGGGCTGGGTGTCCCTCATACACCAGCCTGCACCAAGGCAGGCATTCTTCCTTTCCTGTTTCCCATGGAGGAACCAGCCAGCCTGTGGCAAGCAAGGCTATTGCTTTTGTGCCACTGTGTGGCTCTCTCCTATCTACTGCTTTCTCAAATTATGCTTTCCTGTCCCCATTTTGGTGGTGGTGGACAGGAAGGAGAGACTCCTAGGATCCTGCAGGCCCAGCAGAAGGCAAGCAGGAGGGAGTGGCATCCAGGGACAGGCCTTTGCCTCTGATAGTTTCTTACTGTATGTGGGGCCCCTCAGGCCAAGCAAAGGTTCCCCATGGGTTTAGGCTTGAAATTGTCACACACATTTAGCACTTGTTCTTGCTTTCATAGCTGAGACTCAAGTTCTCTAAGCATAGGCCCTGAGTAGCCAAGCTGCCAGCCTCTCTCTTCCCCGGTTCGTTTCTGCCTTCCACTTTCTGGCTCTTATCTTATTTGGAAGTTTCCTCTGCTTCTGCCCCACCCCCATCCCCCTCCAGCACATTTCTGGGCAGGGCTGAATCTGGCCTGCCATCTGTTGCTATAACTTGTCTGTAAGCCTCAAATGGGTTTTATGGCTTTATTTATTGAGGCAGGATCTCTCTCTCTAGCCCTGTTTGTCCTGGAACTCCCTCTGTAGACCTAGCTGGCCTTGAACTCAGAGATCCGTGTGCCTCTGGCTCCTGAGTGCTGGGATTAAAGGAGTGCGCCACCACTGCCCAGTGGGTTTTAAGTTTTTTGGTTTTTGTTCGTTTTTGGTTTTGTTTTTTAAATCAAAAGAGGGAACTAGAAAGGCGGCTTGCAATTAAGAGCACTAACTGCTCTTCCAGAGCACTGGATTTGAGTCCCAGCGCCCATGCAATAGCTCATGGACATCTGTAACTCTAGTTCCAGGGATCCAATGTCTTTTTCTGGACTTCATAGGTACCAGGCACAGAAAAACATCCAGGCAAAATATCCACACACATTGTATTTTTTTTAAGAATCAAAAATAATTATTTTATGTAGTAAAAATGATATGGAATTGTCATTTTCATTTCAATTGAAAATATCCATGTCTACAAATAAAACTTTTTAGGCAACCAGGCATGGTGGTATACACCTTTAATTACAGTACCTGGGAGGCAGAAGTAGGCAGAACGCTGTGAGTGTGAGGCCAGCCTGGTTTATGTAGTGAGTTCCAGGATAGTCAGAACTATATAGAAAGACTCTGTCTCAAAAAAACCAACTAACAAACATGAAATCTGCGTGGGCCATATGTCTATGAGATTTGTCTGCAGCTGCTTTCACATGATAGTAGTATTGTGGAAAATGGATGTTTAGATCACCAAGGCCTGGAATAATCACAGACTAGTCCTTCCCATGAAGCTTGCTGTCCCCTTGAGAAGTCTTTCTTGATTCTCTGAGTCAAAGGCCCCTGTGAAGGTCTTTCAGTTCCCATGTCTCCCCTGCTGAGTCTGACTTGTCACTGTGGACAGCAAACTAGGGCAGCGGGGCAGGTGGACACTTACTGTGTAGTTGGGAGTCAGCCTTTTGATGTCATTCAAGGCCACATCGATGCCCATGACACCCAGGATTAGCTGGTTCTAGGCACAAAGGAATGGGAGAGTACACTATAATGAGTCAAGTCCATAGTGGAACCCCCTGGCCCAGGCCTAAGGGCTAAGCTGCTGACACAGACAGCTGCTCTGCCAAGTCTGTAGCAAGCCCTATCCTTCCTCCATCCCCAGACTTGCTACAGGCATGCTAACCCCTCCCCAGATAACCCACTGGGCAACTTACCTTCTTTTCCCCAGGGCCATCCTGTGTCAGGTTGAAAACAGGGAGAGTCCCTGTTACCACCAACCCCAGCCCCTGAAGGGAGAGGAGGATGGGGTCTCCTGTAGCCAGCCCTGTCTCCACTCTGAGTGTTCAGAGAAGGGGCCCAGGCACAGGTCACCTGTCATTTTCTTTTACTTGGTCAGCACCAATAAGGGGCCCCTCAAGGGTCTTGACCGTGTGGGTACATCTCTGAGGGAAAGCCACCAGTCCCCTTTCTTTTCCCAGAGGCCTTACCAGTGCATCTTCATACACGTTTGTCCATTGCACTTGTTTGGCGTCCTTGCCTGCCAGTACCATGGGCCTACCCAGCACATCCAGGTATTCCTGGGAGAGGAGAGGTACTAAATGTCCTTCCCAACTCACTTTCTTTTCTCTCATCTGCTGCCATGTGCAACAGCAGCCACCAGGGGTTGCTATTGTTACACGGCTGGAAAGCTCGCAGCCACAACCAGAGGGAGGCAAAGGCCTGGGAGGGGCGGTCTCCCTACCCTCACCTGTGTATTGATGCGGATGGCTCCGATGGAAGGGATCTCAAAATAGTAACCTGCAAAGGGAGGAGATGTGGGTTTGACTGGCACAGCAGGGCCCACAGCACAGGGGGTAATGTCTCCTGGATACGCCCGAAGCTCTCTGTATTGTGACTCTCCCCCCAACTCCTTTATGCTCCCTGGCACTACCTGGGCATTGTGACCAATGGTACAGGAGAGGATAGATTGTAAAGTAGGGGTCTAAAGAAGCAGCAGAGGTGGGAGTGGTTAACAGAGATGGGTGGAGGAAGGAGCCTCGTTTGAGGATGTCAGTAACGTGAGTTTACCCAAATGCACAGAGAGATGAATTGATCAGCAAACAGATTGTAGGAGCAGAAAGGCTGGAGACAGATGGACAGCGGACATACAGCCAGATGCGCAGAAAGATGCTTTGTCAGATGGGCAAGCAAGACAGCCCACCAAATAGACAAAGCAATGGACAAAGGACAAAGGACAAAGCAATGGACAAAGGTATGTATGGAAGGACAGACAGACAACAAGTGGACAGCTGGATACATGGATAGACAGCTGGCAGAAGGACTTAGCAGGCAAAGGCCCCGGTAGTGAAATCCAATAAGGTACCTTTGTTAGTGCAGGCCATCCACTGCAAAGGTGTGACATCATAGTTATGCTGTCCTACGGAGAACGTGAACACGCGGACCTGCCGGAGCAATGAGGTTATCGCAGTGGCCACCTGAGGACGACCCAGCTCAGGGCAGCCACCTGCCAGGGCTGAGGCTCACCGTCCGATTGGGCCAATTGTACTTTTCGAAGACATCCTGCACACGGTCTTCACCCCCGTCCGTGAACATCATGATCATCTTGTTGCAGTTAGCCCGAGTGATGTTGGACTAGTGAAGGATGGACAGAGTCAGGCAGTCCTTGGTTTCTCACAGGTCCAGGGTGGGGCCTCCTCCCTCACAGCAGATGGTACTGTCTTGTCTAAGCCGCCTGCTTACTATTAACAAGGCTATCCATCTTCATCTTCCCATGTCACTAAGCCTGGTCCCTCGCCCACCCCTGGCTGCCCACTTGCCCACCCGTGGGGCTCACATTCTGTAGCTGGTCAAAGGCATATTCAAAGCCGGCCTTGTAGCCTGTGGTGCCCTTGGCCACCATGCCCTGCACAGCTTCCTTGAACACCTTCTTGTTACGCACATTGGCCTGCACCAGGTGTGTGAAGCAAGACACAGGCTGCGCCTTCTCGTTGAACTGTGGGGACAGTGGGGGGTGGTGAGTGAGTGGCTTCGGGCTGGCCACAGTGGACAGCTGTTGTACAGGGCTGATGGTTGTCATGGGAGCAGGTTGGATGGGGGTGAGTAGCACCCAGCCTGCCTGCCACCTTGCCACTCACTGAGGCCACGTTCACATAGTCATCATCAGAGAGTGTGTCTAGCATCTCACAGACGGAGGTCTTCATCAGCTTGAGGGTCAGGCCGCTCACGCTGCCACTCCTGGAAACCAGGCAGGGAGGGGGCATGTATGTGTGGGCTCTCAGGGGTTTCCCACCCTTCCCTCATAAGGTTCCCCGGGCAGCAGAATCCAGTCCGAGCCCCATCCCACCAGCCTACAAGGCTCACTCACACATCCACAATGATGACCATGTCCTTGGGTGATGAGGCCCCCTGTATATACCTGCCAGTGAGAAGACTCAGTTAAGGATGGCACCTCCAGGACCCATTTACGGATTCCTGTGTTTCTACTGACCATGCACTATGGGGGTCGGTATGGGTCTGGGCACCGGGGAGGCCATGCTCAATAGAAAAAGAGTTTTTTTCTCATGATATGAGTGACCTGGTTCCTTCATTAAGTAAACAAGAGGTGTGTGTGTGTG
>JADRCD010122925.1:0-22728 GCA_019843815.1 Montemys delectorum
ACACACACACACACACACACACACACACACACACACATAATACACATATACATAAGGCTGGCTTCAAACTCATACTATGATCCAAGGAGACCTTGGGCTTGTGACCTTCCTCTTTCTGACACCCACAGGCTGAGAGGTACCTCCTAGACCACTCTTGTGTGTAACAAGTCTCAGCTGGTTGACACTGCTAGGTGTGATCAAGACCCTGATTCTCCCACTGGCCTCTGGCCAAGGCTGAGGGCTTCTAAAACGCAACTAATGCTGAAAAGGGTATAATTAAAAAGAAACTTGAAATTGAAAATATATCGATCATGAGCCAATGACAATAAATGATAACTGGGATTTATTTCCAAACACACCTTCTCATTCAAAACTGTATACTGAGTTTAGCGTGATCTAGTCCTCTGGCTTCCTTCCCTCAGAATCATGTCCCACTGCTAAGTCATTACACCTGCTACCAAAACAGTCGCCTATCCACGCAAGCGTGTGTGTGTGTGTGTGTGTGTGTGTGTGTGTGTGTGTGTAACAGACCAAAGGAGACTTGATCAAATATCCCCTTCACAGATACCTTCTCCCAAAGCTTGACTGACTAGCATTTCAGAAGGAAAATATACACTTCCATAGCCCAGAGAAAATGGCCCAATGAACTCATATCCCACCCTCTGAGGAGGGATGGATAAATTATATAGACAGAGATCCCAGCCCCGGTAGCTCTTGGGGTCATAAACTCCTAAGCACTCACCACAGTTTTCCTCATCTGAGTTGTCTCCACAGTCGTCAATGCCATCGCACTTCCAGCGGAGAGGGACGCAGTGGTGATTTCTACACCGGAAATCCCCCGAAGGATGACATGGCACAGATTCTACAAAGCACAATCATGGTCAAGACTTCATAATCTAAGGCTGTGGCTTCATCGTGATATAGTCGAAGAAGTACGTTTCCATAGTCTTGAAGCACCCAGACATAGGGGTGCCCTCTGTCAGCTAACCCTAAGCCATCCTCTACTTTGAAAGTAAATGGATTACCTTGCAGGAGGAAGAGTATCTTTTGGCTGCTTTACCTGCCTCTGCCTCAGGGACTAAAGAAAGGCATGTGTCTGGCCATTATTACCTTTTATAGAAACTCTTCTAAAAGTAAAACATGATATCAAGTTTTTAATTCGCAACAAGATGTTAAAACATTGTCAGAGGCTTAAAATGGAGTCAATAGAATATTCTATTACACCACCTTTGGTTTCAAGAGGCAGCATATACCTGATTTTGACAATGTCCATTAAATTTGTTCTTTTTGTCTAAATTTTTTCCATGTTGCCAGAGTGACTACACCTGCCTATTAGATGATTAGAAAAGTCACAAAGACACTTGGAATATTATGGTCATGAAGTAATACATCCAGATTTGGAAATAATTCTTCTGTGGCATATTGTACCTTCTACCATCTGTGGGATCAGATAAGCTATTTAGACATGTCATATGAATAAGGACTGTACATCTGGAAGAAATTAAACATGTTCCTAACATCTTAATGATATCTTCTTTAACTTATCTGCTGCTTTGGGACCAGATGTCATTTAAGATGAATTAAGTTCCCCCAATGACTCCAAGCTCCTTTCCAGGGGTAAAAGAGATGGGACTATTGCTCTATCCTTATGAGAGCAATGGCATTCTCTTGCCCCTCCCCAGCCCCCGGAGCCCTTCCTACCACAGCCTTGCTCGTCACTGTTGTCCCTGCAGTCATCAAAACCATTGCACACCGCCCACTGAGGGATGCAGCGGTAGTTAGTTTTGCAGCTGAATTCTGTGTGGTTGTCACAGTTATAAGCAGCAGTCACTGAAAAGGAAGAAATCAAGAAATGAGAGTGAAAGTCTTGCTGGAAACAGTACCAGAAGGCTCCTCGATGTGGTTATACAGAGGACTTGGTGCCTGCAATCAAACAATTACCACGTAACCACTACACAGACTCTGGCAGCAGGCATCTCCATTAGGTATGATCTGTTCAGTGAGCAGAACATTAGAGCCCTAACTTCTCTTGTTATCTCAATACCACTCATTAGGGTTGAGATGTACTGCAGACAGGAAGGGGCATGTGGTTTGAAATGAAAATGGCCCCAAAGGCCCATAAAGAGTGACACTGCTAGGAGGCGTGGCCTTGCTGAAGTAGGTGTGACCTTGTTAGAGGAAGTGTGTCATAAGTGGTGAGCTTTGAGGTTTCAGAAGCTCAAGCCAGGCCCAGTGTCACTCTCTCTTCCTGCTACCTGAGGGTCCAGATATGGAACTCTAAGCTACTTCTCAAGCACCACACTCTGCATGCTACCATGCACCCCTGAAACTGTAAGCAATCCCCAATTAAATGCTTTCCTTTATGAGAGCTGCTGTGGTCATGGTGTCTCTTCACAGCAACATAAGCCTAACTAAAACAGGGCATGTACCTTGTTTGAAGTAAAATCCTTGAAATGCTGCTTCTGTGGTAATATGGCCATGAACTTAACATGAACCTCACTCTATTTACCTGTAATGCAGAGGCCTCACCTTCCTGACCTCAGTGTTTCTCACATGGATCGCATGAGTGCTCTATCTAGTGTTCTATATGGCTGGACAACTCAGTGCCTTGCATGGGAGGTATGGCCAGGCTCCAGTTACAAATAGAAACCACTCAACTGTGTTTTATCTTGTAGCGATAGAATTTGCAGGAAAAGACAAGACAAGAAATTTCCTTCTCTTAGACTGAAGCAGAGGGATGTTGTCTCCATCTGCTTGTCAACTAGCCTTGTTTTTGCATGGGCCCACCCCAGGGAACTCACTGCATTCATGGATGGGCTCATCGGAATAGTCTCCGCAATCATTGTCGACATCACACTTCCAGCTCTGAGGGATGCAGCGACCATTGTTACACTTGAACTGCCCGGGCCTGCAGCTCCGGCTGGCACAGTGTGAGGCGTCTTCATCTGAGTTATCCAGGCAGTCATCCACTGAGTCACACTGCCAGGACTCTGGAATGCAGCGCTTGTTGGCACACTGCCACTCATTGGCTTCACACCGGTGATGCTCTGCAAACAGGGCATTTGGTTACAAGTTAGGATAGGAACAGCCAGTTCACACTGGTGGGGTCTAGAGAAAGCCATTTTTAACTTCCTCTCACTGGGTTTCTACTCTAGTTATTGGGAACAATGATGACTACACGAAGAATTATTCCTCTGAGAATAACTAATAGGCTTTTATTAGACTCTGAGTTCACATCCTTTTCTTCACACAGAATTGGGGGCCAGATGCTAAACACCCCTTCTAAACTCTGTTTTCTATCGTTTAATTGTCTTCAAAGTTTGTAATTATTGCTACTTCTGACATTCTGGTTTTAGTTTGTAGTTGGGGAACCATACTAATAAAAGAGAAACACAGTGTTCATTTAAAATGAAGAGAAAGAAAGATTCCTTCTCAATGTCAGCTCAAGGAGGATTCTGCAACCAGCACATAAAGGAAAACCAGCCATCTAGGTAACTTACTATTGACCTTAAAAGTTCAAATTCAAACCCTCTATTAAAATACATACAGCATTGGCCCTAACTTTTCTCCAAAAATTTCTAATGAGATTTTGGGTTGCTGCTACAAAATCAACTACAGAAACAAACAAGGCTGTAGAAAGGAACCCAACCTACCGCAGAGAACACGGTCTTCATCAGAGCCATCAGCACAATCCTGGCGAGCATTGCACAAAGCCTGGGGGCTCGTGCAGTTGCCATCCCGACACTGGAACTGTCCCAGCCGGCAGAAGCGGTGTGGGCACAGATCTGGTTCATCAGAACCATCAGAGCAGTCTTTCTGTCCATCACACTTCCACCATATGGGGATACACCTGCACAAAGAGGGCAAAGCATATAAAAACTCACCGTGGGCCATTCACTGAGCAATGTCCACACGGAGAAATGAATTAGATGCTCAATCCCAAGTGATGGTGGGGAGGAGACAAATGGAATTAAGTTTTTAGAAAGTACATGATTACCTACCAGAATTAAGGAAGGTATTTGAGTATTTTTTGGAAAGCTGGGAGGCTCTAAGGACTATTGAGTGCTTATGTCATGACAGATACATGGTAAAGCCACATAACACCTTCTCCATGACTAAACACATCCTGGACCAAAAATCAAACTTTAACAAATAGAAAGAATAGGGGAGAGCTCTCCCTTCTTCAGACAGTCCACAAAGTGGGGAAAAGTCCTTATCAGCTCTACTTCAGATGTCGGGTTAACATCCAGAATTTGCAATAAACTGTAACAACCAAAAAGCAAAACTGACAATGAGTTCAACAAATGGGCTAAAATATGAACAGAGAGTTTTCAAAAAAAAAAAAAAAAAAAAAATCTAATAAGCAACATCCTAGGATTTTCATGGGGGAATGCAAGTTAAAACTACCTTGAGGTACCACCAAACCCCAGTCAGAATGGCTATTATCAAGGAACCAGACAACCAAGACTGGCAAGGATGGGGAAAGAAAAGCCCAAATTCATGATGGTGGGGCTGTATAGCCAGAATGGTAGTTTCTGAAATTAAAAATAGAATTCAGCCAGACCACTCCTCTTCTCTCCTAGAGGGCTCCATATCCTTCCATAGAGATATTTATAGGTCTATTTATTGCCACTTTATTTACAATGGAACCAGTTATGGAGAAAACAGATGGACCTAAAAGCATCACCACTGGTTCCCACCTAATTATGGATTGAGTCGCCCAGTGGCTGACTCAAATAAATGACAGATAGAACCACTGGCAATTGTAGTTTAGGAGCAGTATATGGTTAAGAGCAGTGTATGGTTAAGAACATTCTGGCCCCAATCTTCACGACAGTTTGTTAGAAGTCAGAAATAGTTTTCTTCTTTATAAACAGTGCATTATACGCATTATCTCTTTGCTTAATAAATTTCTTTTACTTAAGAAAGATCTTATCTAGATAGAAAGTTTGGTCCCGCTAATGAGCCAAACTAGTTAATCAAAATCACAGTTGATGAAAACCTATACTCCCAGCATTCAGAAAGCTGAAACAGGAGGATTGCAGTGAGTTTCAGGCCAGCAAGGACCACAGAATGACTTGTAGGCCAGTATGAACAATAATCCATCTCAAAAAACAGAGAAGAAAATCTCTGTCCAACTCTCTAGAGTCAATGTATGCCCACGGGGAGGCGAGGCAATCTGAAAAGGGGAGCAGGTGCCTCACTTTTCATTGTTGCCACACAGGAACTGCGTGCTGGAGCACATGGGCATACAAAGTGTTCTGTCTCGAAGCTGAACAGTCTGGAAGTCATCAGGACACTCGCAGGTGAATCCTCTCCCTCCCGCTTTGATAAGGCACAGATGAGAACAGCCACCGTTGTTGGTACCACAGGGATTGCTCACTACAGAGTAGAAGAAGAAAGCATGCATTTGCTGTCATTTGCCCTGAATGTCAAATACCAATTAGCAGCACTCAGTGCTGGACATAGACTTTATAACCCCTTAACTAAGAGAAAGCTGCCAGTTTTATCATTATGCCAACATCTAAATAACTCAGATAGTGGTTTTGATGTTTCGCTAAGTCCTGGGAAAGTAAACTATAATACAGATTGCATTCTATGCCAGATTTCAACTGTAAGTTGCAATTCCCAGCACACATTCATATATCATGTCCCCCGCATTCTAAGGATTGATTGAGACCACAAAAGTTTGGATGCCAGAGCCATGCATGGATAGCCTGTGCAGTTTTTCCATCTCCTCTTAGAGTCAAAGATTAACGTAAATTCCAGTAATGATATGAAGACTATTAACATCCAGAAAGAGATATTGAATACCATCATGGTGATAATTCTCATTTTTCTTTACTTCTAAGTTTGTCAGATGTTAGAAATTATAACTTCAATTTTGCGTCAATTATAGAGACTTCTACCAATGTAGGATTATGGCTATATAATACTTTGTTCAAGAATAAATTTAGTAATCCATCCCATATATTTCCTCCCTGTTCAAAATTATGACCATTCCCAAATTATTCCTTAAAATGACAACCTATCTATAATTTGTAAAATAACCATAACCAGACACTCAAACCCAAGAGACTGGGATGATGACTCTCCACAACTTCCTGCTGAATAGGGATGATGAAAAATTGGTACAGAATTTATGTATTGATATGGAATTAAGGTTTTCATTGATATAAATTTCATATATTGATACAAAATTTGCAACTCATTTAAAAAATACAAGGCTTAGACCCAGCCTTTCTAATAACTGATATTACAAACTGTTTAGGATGATTAAGTAACTCAAGTTAAAGGCCAGATAGTAAACTCAGGGTTATATTAGATTCTGATTTAATTATAATAAAATATTTTCAATATTACTCAAATAGAAATGGCTAAGAGTAGTTAAGGTTTAACAGTTCAGATATACTTTACATAGTCTTCAAAAACATCAGAAATCCACAGAATGTGACACTTAAGTGTTATGTCATTATTAAAGATCATTTGGCAATAAGACATGTCTGTTCCTGACAACTTTCCTCATTCTACTTCAAAGAATCTGAGCATCAAAAACTCCATATAGAGTTGCTCCAGTTATGGCAAGGTGGGCATTAGACAAAAACTGCCCTATTCATTTACAAACAAACAAACAAACAAAAATACTGTCCAGGAAATAACACACAATAGTTATAGTGTGTTGACAGGATAGTTGAGAGTTTAGCTCTGCAAAGACAGAGCAAACTAGTCCTTCATAGTTCCTGCTTCATTTCAAGGTCTGTCAGATGGTTCTGGGCCAGAAGGTTGAAGACAGATTGAAACATTATAAGAAATTAGGGAACTATCCAGGTAGTCAACTGTCTCTATAATTTGTTTAGGTGCTGAAAGGTATGTTTTTGTGCTTCCTACATATTCAGGTAATATTTAATTCATTCTCAGATTTCTGACAGGGTTGAAGACTTGTTACAGTCTCATAATCAAGCTTAAGTTGTTTAGCATTGAGAGAGATCACATAGATTTGAAAGAATGTTTTTCAGATGATAATGCAAGCTAAAATCAGAATATAATTCAGGTATAATATTGTAAGCTCTTTAAGTTAGGATAGGTGGTAGAGTGCTTTATCTAACTGACAAATATGATGGACTAGATGTTAATTATATATCATACTTTGTATGGTTATGCTCAATTTATGTCTGAGATAAGAGCCTTTTTACACAGAAAGGATGAGATGTTGGGAATTGGTTCTAGAGCTTTGTCCTGATTCAGCCCCCAAAATGGGAATCTGCATGTCCAAATGCTCAAGGTCCCTGTCCCCAATTGGTTTTGATTGATCAATAAAGAGCCAACAGCTAATGGCTGGGGAGGGGGGAGGGAGAGGGAAAGGAAGAGAGAGAGAGAGAGAGAGAGAGAGAGAGAGAGAGAGAGAGAGATGGGACCTCTAGGTTCCCAGGAGAAGAAACACAGGGAGAGGAAAGAAAGGATCTTGGCCAGAAGAAGGGAGTAGGACTGACCACGTCAGGAAGGAACAGGAGGGCATAATGGCAGAAATGTAGGTACAAGAAAGAAAGCACTCCCAGAAGGGCTGCCCAGAAGCATCTTGAGGAGCAAAGATAAGGGAGACACCCAGAAGGAGCCAGGGCAACAAGATAAAATATATATTTAAAGGTTTAGTCAGAAATGTTGGAGAGGAGAATGTGCTGGCTGTGAGGAGCTTTACAAGTGCCCAGGCACTGAGCTAGTCAAGACATAGCAAAATTTAAAAAAAAAAAAAAAAAAAAAAGTTTGTCAGATGTGTTTGACAAGACATTACAACAAAGCAGACCCTGAAAAGCCAATCTGCATCCTCAAAAGTATACTTCAAATCTCTCCCACATTATTTCTAAAAGATTAATTAACTTTAATTGCATGAAGCAGAATAAAAACTCACAAAGAATGAAGTATGCTCTTCCACCCACCACTATTTTCTCAGAAGAGGGGAATAATAACATTTGTGTGACTCAAAACATGCTGCCATGAGCAGAGATATAATAACTATTTCATAATGACTACAATTTTCTTCTAAATTTTATTTGTTATTAAGGGATAATTGTTAAAGGTGCTATAATTGCATACTGATAGAGATACAGAATGTTCTTATTTTTCAAAGTACTTAGGGATGGAATCAGTTGATATTTAACTCACCTTAAAATACAACAGTCCTCCCACCAAAATACTAACTATGGGAATACCTGTCATTCACTTAGGAGGAGGTCACTTGTCAGTTCAAGGCCACCCTTAGCTACACACCTAGTCTAAAAGCTAAGAACTTAAAATGTGGCTCATTGGCAAAGTGGTCATCTAGCAAGCACAAGGGCCTGGGTTCTAGCCCAACACTGCAGAATATAAATTTGATTTACAAGTAGGGAAATAAATTCATCTTAATTCTCAAAAGATGTTTCAAAGAAAACATTAACAAGTATCAACGAGTTCCTGCAAATCATGTTCCCTAAAGCTACTGCCCCGAAGCCCACCAGATACTCACTAATGGGCTGCCGGTATGGATGGTACACATGGATGTCGAAGGGTTTGTGCGTTGTGTTCACCAGCACGACTCGACCTGATCCATCATATTTGTTTCCCTTTTCAACTGTCCTTGTATTCCAATCTGTCCAGAAAACAGTGTCTTCAAAAATGGTAAGAGCAAAAGGGTGAGGCAGTGTCCCGTCATATACCGTGTGTCGATGGTGACCCTCCAAATCAGAGAACCTGGTGGTAGGAAGAACAGCATGTAAGTAACCCCTAACTGTCCTCTACTGTCCTCCAGGATCAGTGAGTGAAGCCATCAATCAGGAAAATTCTACCCCTCTGGGTCTCTAAACAAATGGCAAATGACATCAAAGTTTAAAAGCTACACTCAAAATCTGAAATAGCCACAGAGATTGACAGAGTCACCAGTTCAGAGCTGTGGTTTAGGTATTATAGGTTAATAACGTTTTATGCTGGCTCTTCCCATTGAGCACTTTTGATTTCCTGACATAAGCATCATTCTTGTTTTCTAGGTGTGTGTGTGTGTGTGTGTGTGTGTGTGTGTGTGTGTGTGTGTGTGTGTAGATGCCTTCAGAGGCCAGAGGCATCAGATCCCCTAGAGATTAAAGTAACAGAGTATTGTGAGCCATTCCATGTAGCCCCTAGGAAGAAGTGAACCAAGGTCTTCCGCAAGAAGAGAACACTCTCTGAATTGTTGGGTCAATTTGCCAGGCTTCTGACATCCTGTCTCCACTAGCCATAAACTCTAACCATTCTCTTTCCACTCATTCCTATAGGTCTCCATGCATCTTCCTATAGATAGTATGAGCTAAGGCTGAAGATATAACTCAATTATAAAAACTGAAAGTCATCCCTAGCCACACAGAAACCTTGAGGCCAATCTGGTATACATGAGATCCTGTCTTACAAAAGCAAAAGGAGCTCAGAGTGACTCTGAGTGCACGGGCCAGTTGGAAAATGAATACATGGCTGTTGAGATGAATCCTCTGAAAACACAGCCCTGATAGTTTGTAATTAGTTATTTAGTTTGTCTTTTTTTTTCAAGGTACATACTCAATGTAACCCAGGTGAGCATCTGCCCAGTACAAGAGGTCATTGGTGTAGTCAATGGTGATGGCATTGGGCCATTCAATCTTGGTAGAGATAATCACAGATTTATTGGTTCCATCCATGCCAATTCTTCCAATGTACGCTTGAGTACCCCAATCTGCCCAGTAGACATGCCTGTGGGAGCAAACACAGAGGGTTCAAACCCCAAAACCAAAAGATACAGCTGTTCTCCATCTAGAGAAATGAAGTTCCCATCTCAGAGTCTCTCAGAAAGGAAAGAGGGCTGGCAAAAATATCCATAACAATAAGGATGGTGTAGTAGTCCTCAAAATGAATCCTTGTGTATTTTAGTGGCTTTGATATAGAAAGTCCACTAAAGAAATATCACAATTTCCCATGCATACTACTCACATGTGACTCAAAAAAGGAAAAGTTAAAGACAAGAATCCAGCTGATAAACATCTTTTGAATGAGAAACACTGCTCATTGCACCAACACAGTCACCAAGCAGGAAAACAGAGACAGATGCCAGCAAGATACTGATCCATAAGTAGTTACATGAACAAGTGATTGAATACATGAAGAAAAAGGCCCAAGATTACAGAGGAGCCATACCCTCTTTGAGGATGAAGGACAATTCCCCTGGGATTTTCAAAGCAGAAGGTATTGTTTGCATCCACACAGTGCTGGGCTAGCATTCTGCGTTGGTGACCTTCAAGGTCAGAGACAAACAGGCAATCTAGGATGGCATCCAACCAATAGAGTTTTCTGCAATGGAAAGACAGCAGTTACCATGATAGCCCTTTTGTTTATATGCCCAGTTTCCTATCTAAGCTCCCCAAGATTCATACATATATCTGTTCCATGGCACCTTCCTCAAACAAAAGAGGACACAGGGAAACAGGAAAGGTTATCAAATGTTTCTACATTGAGAGAAGCAATTCCCTATTGCCCTGAAAAACTCAGAATTTCTAATGGTTTTACAAATTGCCATGGTTGGAGAGATGGCTCATTGGGTAAGTGGGACCTGAATCACCAGAAGCCATGTGAAGCCAAGGCATAATGATCCACTTCTGCCAACCCAGTGTCCTTCTTCAAGCATATGCTGGTCAACAACAAAGAAACCTTGTCCAAAACAGAGAGAAAAACAAGAGGTTGCGTTCTTACCTGCTGACCCAGTCTACTGCCAGACTTTCAGCTCGTCTTAACCTGTGGCTCATGATGGTCTCCCGGTTTGTCTTATTCAAAAACATCCTCTCGATAATTTGCTTCTCTGCATCAATCCAATACAGCCTCTTCTCTACTCTATCAAAGTCCAGGGCCACAACATTACTCAATCCTTGCAAAACCAGGGAGTATGACGTGCCATCTACAGTTAAATTTCTTATATAATAACGGTTGCTGAAGATGAGGTAGGGCTCGATGTTGCTATTCTGCCGGCAGCTCTTCCCATCTGGCTCACGGATGTAGCCAGGAGCACACTTACAAATATAGGAGCCTACCACATTCTCACACTTCTGGCTACAGAGCTGGGGTGACTCCTTGCATTCATCAATATCCACACAAGTACGTTTGTCAGACATGAGCTTGTACCCAGGAAGACAGGAACAGTAGAAACTGGTTATGGTGTCTGTACAGTTGTGGTCACAATGACTGATTGAAGAATCTTGGCACTCATTAATGCCTGCAAGCAAAAGACAGTTACTAGAGAACCTAAAATATCATCCATAGGCCCACAATTACATTCAAAATCAGCACTCCTACCATATGGTGCCAGTTCTTAGCAAATCACAACAGGAGAGGCTACATTGATCATTCAAAAGTCAGTAAATTTTCAACTCCCTCCCCAGCTTAATCTTTTTCCTCCCATTATTTGGAGAATTCCTTATTAAGTTTCTATAATCAAACTATCTTAAATAAGATGTATTTAAAACCGGAGAAAAACTAAGTTTAAAGTTTCTCATCTAATAAGGCTGTTAATTTCTGTACAACACAATAAATTTTCTTTTCAAAGTTTACAGCATGACTGAAATGTTTAAACACTCAAATTGTATACACATGTACATATGCACATGAACAGTATAATATGCATCAATAGCAGTCCTAGATTTTTACAGGTTCTTCAGTCACCTGCACAAAATTATAGGGATATCCAGCACACTCTACCCAGCTTACTCCTTCACCCCAGATCTTAACCATTAATGCGACTAGTACTTTTAAGCAGACATAACACTCAGCTAAAGTTTCCCAAGTAGCTGTGACACTAGTCACAGGCTACTGTGCCCATTTCTCAGTAAGCTTAATAACAAAATGGCGAGAGAAGAAACAAGACAAGAGGTGGCCCAGTGTGCTCACTTGTAACACCTTCCACTTCAGTGGTGTGACACTTGTGTCCTGACTAATCACAAGCTACCAGTGTGATATATACATCTGCCTTATGGGGTGGGACGTGCCCAAAGATAGGTACCTCACAGCACTGACACTACAACAGGTGACCAAGCCTACCCTAAAGCAGAAGCATACATACTTCTTATTGAACGGCAGATGCAAAACCCATGATCCAACCAAATCTACTTCAACTGTTAATTCACCACATAATCCTAAACAATTCATTCTCTAGCCATCTATTGGTTTTATTGTTTGCAAAAAAAAAAAGAAGAAGAAGAATGTATACTAGATTACTAGCAATCAGGCTGGCTATGAGTTTGGACGTTCACTAGGCCTGTAAGAGAGACTTTCCTTTTCAAGTTGAACATTAAAATTGAGTGATACATCATGAAGGATTTGGTTGCCACAGAGTACCAGGTATGGCAGTGTGAGCCTGTAACCCCAGCACTTGAAAGACTGAAGGAGACAAGGAATGACTGAACAGTAAGATCAGGCCATCAGGGCATGGCGATGTCTGTCTTAAACCCCAGCATTAGGAGGCAGAGGCAGACAGTTCTCCATGACTGCCAGGAGAGCCTGGCCTACAAAGTGAGTCCCAAACCCAAAATAACAAAATTAATAAATATGTGAAATAAAAAAAGAAACAAGATAATACATGAACCACAATGGAACTTCATTAATATTAATCTTCATTAAAACTAATATTAAAAACTTTATCGTACTATATGCATGTGTCATCTTATTTAACATGCCACTTTAAATGTAATATATTTTTAAATATCGATGAAAACTTAAAACAATTTTTGTGTGCTTCAGGAAATAACTTTTATAAATCAATATTATAATTCCTCAAATTTCCATAGTATTTTTCATTCTAGATTTCTCTGCACATGCACACACACACACACACACACACACACACACACTCACACTTTGAGTCAATTTTGCAAATGTATTTAGTGAGAACATTCAATGACCAATGGTGGGAGAAAAAAGAAAATGATACATTCTCGGCTTTTAAACCATTTGATTTTTTTTTTTTTTTTTTTTTTTTTTTTTGTCACAGGAATGCTTCACAGAAAGCATGACCCATCGGTAGTGTGAAGTTCAAACGAGCACAGTTCATACCCTCTTTCAGCTGCCTCCCAACATTTGGTTGTCAGTGGGAAGAGGAGACTAAATGTTCCAATCTCCCAAAGATGACCATGAAAGGCAAGCCAAGAGCTTGGGATCCTGGGAGATCCTCCACGTACTCTTCATCCTGCATGCCTTGTTGAACAATTCTCCTCAAGGGCACCCTGATTATTGCTCTACCTGGTATACCAAGCTACCTCCATCTATTCATAAGGAAGCAATACTATTTTTTGTGTGTAAATTTTCTTTGCAGAAGACAGGAAGAATGGAGAGTCCTAGGAGACCTTAAAGGCTTGTGAATCTACACAGGTCCCCTCCCCACTTCCCATACTCACCACAGCCTTTCTCATCACTGTTGTCTGAGCAGTCATCCACATGGTTACAGACTTTACCCATCTCAATGCAGTGCCCATTGTCACACCGGAACTGATGAGGGGGGCATGTGGGTTCTGGGGTGTGACATAGGTGCTCTTGCTCATCCGACCCATCTCCACAGTCATTGTCCTCATCACAGACATAGAACCTAGTGATGCATCGCCCGTTCTGACAGGTAAACTGATCTTGGCGGCAGGGTGGGTACGAGCAGCCCCTCTCGTCACTGTAGTCCCCACAGTCATTGCGCCGATCACACCTGTGTGATGAGACAGAGGACCACGGAGACCATTTTAACAAGATTACAGTGCCTTAGCTCTCAACCTCCAAAATATGCATTAACCCCACCAGTCTCCAACTCTGGAACAATCCATGATTTGGCCATCTGTACGACTTCCCCTGGTGCTCGTGGCTGCATAATAAGTGTAAATATAGATTTGTTCACCCACTGTTGTTATAAGGCAAGTAACATGATTCATACATTTGTAACTCATGGAATAGCTTTATGGACACTGGAACTATCCAGATAGACACATTGTATACAAGTCCTTAGCATGAACTCTGTGTCTTATAGAATTGTTGTTGGATAGTGTCTTTTCGAAACAGCTGTCTCTCCACTGGGGTAATGTTTGCACCGTGGGCAGATCCCTACTGGGATTCTACTGGGATTTTTCATGATATGTGAGTTAGTTATGGCGATGGGAAGATTAAAAGCAGTAGACTGTCATGAGATAATGGCAAATTTGCATCTTGTCGCCTTAGTTCTGATACCTAACATTCCCAGGTCTTAAGTATGACACAGTTTCCTGACATAACATGAGTCATACTCACATTCAAAGGTCCCATAGAAAACCATGCTTACTCAACAGGGTCATGGTGACAGTTTATCATATGTATAAAAGAATTTAGGGTAAATATAGGCAGTGCTAACATATGATGATTCAGTAAATGATGGAAGGAGGCCCAGGAGCTAAGGGCTGAGGGTCATGAAGTATTAAGGCATCAAAGATGAATCGAGTCAGTTTTACAGCTGCGTACTGACCATGCTTGTTAACTAGAGCTGCCATCCACAAGCCTAGGGCACTGCCAATACGATTTAAACCTAAGGCATATGCATAAATATGAAGAAAGCCTTGGTCAAAGAAAACAGACTTAGCCCACTTGATTTTCCAGAAAAATCAAATAATTCCCAAATGATCTGAGATATCAGTGCCTCCCCTTAACTAGCTTACTTCTTACACAGCGAGCAAATCACCAGGTTTCTGGCACAAGTGCATCCCATTACTCCAGCGAGCACTCCTGCCATAGCCCACTCTCAGCAAGCACCACTGCAATGGGTCAAGAAGAAAATTATCCCCTTGCTCCACAGTGTCAAATGGGGGAGCACACACTCAGCCAGGCTGGAGGTTTTTATGCTCCATGCTGATGTCACTCAGATATATAGGATTTGGACCCCATAACCCAGGTTTCCAGAGAACAGTTTTAATTTTGTTTTGCTTTGTTTTCTTATTCTGCTGTAGCACTGCCAAAAGAAATTCAGAAAGAAAAAAAAAGAAATACAAGAAGGAATAAGAAAATGCAAAGATAGCAGAAAAAGAAGGGAGGAAAGGAGAGATGACCAAAGTCAGTAAAAACCTGGGAGTACAGGGGTGTGGGAGCAGGGAGACCATAGAAAGGGAGGGGAATGGGAATGGGGTGGAGGAGACCATAGAAAGGGAGGCAGAGACAACCCAGTCTAATCAAAACAAAGCCCTGGGTTTTCAGATATTCACATCTAAGAGCAATGGAATTGACTACTTACTGAAACTAGAATGGAACTAGGACAGGGAGATGGCTCGTTCTCACTGCCCACATATATGCTTTCTAGGTTACATCAGTCCGTACTCACTGCCACTCACTGAACTGCACGCTAAGACCCCACAGGTGATGTTTCAGCTTTTATAGCACCTGACTGTTTTTTCCTCTTCAGGATACTGTCAGACATAAATCTTGGCCATCCTGTATGCCAGACCTATCTCAGCCTCTATCAGTGAGGCCTTTGCCCCAAGCCTCTGCTACTCTCTCTGACTTTTCAGTCTAGTTGCTCTAGCCATAGAAACCTGATGGTTCCTGGTGCCCAAAAGAGCCCCTGTGCTTTCTAACCCTCGAGTGGACCCTGTATCTCTGTTTCAGGTCCACATATCCAAATGCCTAGTGCCTGTATCTAGGGAAGGTCTCCAACATCGAATACTTTCTCGCATCAGCAAACTCCTCTGCAGGTTGCTTTATTTTTGATGGAGGTTTCTCTTAGTCCTTTATTCCTCTATAGCCAAAAATTTGCTACATACAGTGGTAAGAAGATGGACACTATAAAAACAAAATTCATTTTAAGAGACCCATTTAGAGAAAGTGGTGAGAAACCACACCACAGGCAATCATCAGATTCCCCAGAGCAGCACGATGCGGGGCTGAATCTGTTCGAGACAATGTCGAGAATCTTAAATGTTCTACATAAGAATCCCTATTTTCACCTGAAAGGTATGGCAGGTATTGAAGAGGGGGGGTCTCTAGGAGGAGTTGGGGTACAAAATGGAAAGAAGAATGTGATGTAATTCTGTTTAGTTAAAATATGTTTTTAAATGTTAACAAATTCAGGTAAATTGAAATTATGTATTTTTTTTCTCATCATAATGCAATAAACTTAAATCAATAAAAAAAAAGAAAGAAAGTGGAAAAAAAAAAGAATCCCTATTTTCAGAAGCTTTGGCCTTCTCACCTGACACTCAACATTAGTGGCCTTGACCCTGATCCAAGTGTACTTACGGAACTGTTCTTCGTACAGCAGAGAGCAAATACAGAAACAGTTCTTAAAGCCATGCCTGCCCCCAAGTGGAAGACAGAGGAGGCACACCAACTAATGTCAAGTTCACTCCATTCATTTCTCTGCCCCTCTGTGGAAGGCCCCATTATGGCTTTCACGAACCGTGGGATCTTCTTGGACCACGTCATCCATAAAAACACATACATAACCACATCGGTATAAAACATGTATTAATGTTACATATTAAAACGCTTTTTCTGACCTGGATTTCAAAAGAATCCAAGCATTTCCCTGGATAGCCTAGAGCATCGTGGTCAATAGACCCTGTGACCATTGCGCCTAATGTGTGAGTCAGCCCTGCCCCCCGTGAAAATTTAGGGTGTAGAGGGATGTTTGAATCCCAATTCACCTGAATGATTGCCTGATGCACCGTCCATTTGCACAGCTGAACTCACTGGCAGAGCACGTTCTCATGGTGCAATTCTGCAGCTCATCGAGGGCGTCCGCGCAATCTGCATCACCATCACAGACCCAGTGTTGTGGAATGCACCTCCTGTTTGGGGGTCTGTTGTTTATACAGGTAAACTGAGTACTGGAACAGTTCTGAAGCTCTGAAACCAAAGCAGACAAGAACCCCTCAGAGCTTTTGGTGGGACTATAAATACCTCTAAAGGTTCTACCTCAGCCATGCGATGGTGTTGCGTGCCTTTAATCCCAGCACTTAGGAGGCAGAGGCAGGCAGATTTCTGAGTTTGAGGCCAGCCTGGTCTATAGAGTGAGTTCCAGGACAGCCAAGGCTATACAGAGAAACCCTGTCTCAAAAAACCAGAAAAAAAAAAAATAGGTTCTATCTCAATTGTTGGATTGTCTGGATTTTCTTAGAAGCAAAACCTCAACATAGAAAAACTCTGCTTACTTTTCTGTGAGATTTACTTATGTTTCCCATAAGGCTTTGGAAAACAGCTTCCATTTTAAAATTTTGAACAAATGCCTTTTTAAAATTAATTTATTCTCTCATATAGTACACCCTGACTGCAGTTTTCCCTCACTCCTCTCCCTTCCTCCCTCCCCCACACCCCATCTACTCCTTCTCCATTTCCCTTTAGTAAAGGGCAGGCCTCTCAGGCATATCAAACAAGCATGACATATCAAGTATCAATAAGACTAGGCACCTTCCAAAATATTAAGGCAGGATGAACCAACCCAATAGGGGTTCAGGGGTCCCAAAAACAGACAAAAAAATCAGAGATACTGTTAAGAATCTCACAAGAAGACCAAGCGACATAATACTAACATATATGCAGAGGGCCTAGGTTAGACCCGTGCAGGCTCCTGATGGTCAGTTCAATCTCTATGGTTTCCCTATGAGTCCAGGTTGGTTGATTCTGTAGGTTTTCTTATGCTGTCCTTGACCCTTCTGGTTCCTACAATCCTTCCTCCCCTTCTTCCACAGGATTGAACAAGCATCTTATATTTTAACACCATGCCCCATATTCCACCATGTAACCATATAGGCACAAAATGAGATTAGTATTTCGGTACCAATTTGAGTTCAAAATGGTTAACTGGACATCTCCAAGTCGGACAGCCAGGGGGATAAAGAGCCAGAAGAGATCATTCTCCTCTAAAGTTGAGGCTTTTGAATACATATTGCAAGCACTGCTCAAATGAAGAGAAGAGTTAGGAGAGGCCAGAGTTGCCAGAAAGGCAGCTGGGAGGCAGGTGAGATACTGATTCAGAATGATTTGTGTCTTATCAATCCCATTGCAAACAAGACGTAAAGGAAAAAAGAGAGAAGATAGTTCATGTAAGTCATCAATGACAGACCAGATGTAGAGCTCTGGCCACAGCAAGTGAGTTCACTACCAAACACAGGCACCAGGAATCTCTGTCCTTACTGGGCTAAGAGGGAAAGAAATAATGCTAACTAAAGCCCCTCAGGTAGCAATAAAAAAAATGTAGTATAGTGTTATGAGAGTAACCACTTTTTTCTATAGCTTAAAATAGCTTTTATTAAGAAAAATTTTCATACAATATATTTTGATCATATCTTCCCCTATCCCAGCTCCTCTTAGATCCTCCCCATGTCCCAAACCACAATTTTATGTTTTCTCTTTCTCTCAAACAGAAAACAAAACAAAACAAAAAAAAAAAAAAGACAAGAAACAAAAAATTTAAAGAGTCAGTAGACAAAAGGCTAAGACAAAAAGTCCCAACCAAGCAATATGAAACAAAAGCCCACAAAAATTCCATTGAGTTCGTTTGTGTTGGGCAACTACTCCTGGGCATGGAGCCTGCCATGGAGTATGGAGATAGCCCCTTACACTCCATTAGGGTAGCCATTGCAAATAGCATCTCGGTTAAGGGTGGGTTGGAATGGGGAGGATCTAGGAGGAGGAGTTGGAGGGGAAAGAATATGATCAACTACATTGTTTGAAAAAAAAAAAAAAAAAAGAAAACAACAGTACTCAGTAATGAACTCACTGATGAACACTGCAACTCCCAAGCCTGTCATAGCTCCTAGGGTGACTGGCTGCCTGCCACACTGCTATCAGGAATGACCAACTGAGTTCCCATCACCTACTCTGGAAACGTAAGGCAGAATTCCCATTAGTCGGCCTTGAATGAGAATGAGCTACTGAGCCACTTTGCATCACTGTAAAATGTAAGCGATGGTGTCCAACAGCAGAAAGTAACAGTAGCATTCTATTAGTGCATTCATTCAACAGGAGTTGCTGACAGCTGGGCCCTCCAACGATGAAAATCAGGTCTGAGTTTCCCTGGAATGTGAATCTGCAGGAGAATTAACCACCTTCACTTACCACAGTGATGCCGCTGGTCCTCGTCACTCATGTCTCCACAGTCATTATCACCATCACAGACCCAACTACTTGAGATGCACCTGCCGTTATCACACTGGAACTGACTGGCCGAGCAGCTGTTCACAGAATGCCCTGACAAGAGAGGAACTCTCATGAAAAGACTGGGATGGCTACTTTGTAGTCTCGGACAAAGACATTCAAGGGTGGTTTATGTCAATGAGAAGCTTACTCACTTAGGCATCAGGAATACATGAAACCTTACAGCTGTCAGAACCTTTGAACTGATTTTACAAATGATTTTATGAATGTGGTAGAAAAACACAAGAGAGGTCTACAGTGCAGCAGTGTAGTGTGGGGTATAACATCGTCTCCAACACATAGAGAAGGTTGACAGTGAGCAGCATGTAGACTCGGAAAAATAGTGAACCAAAGTGCAGATTATAAGATATGTGGACACTTACTTGGGTTTTTACAGTGGGGAGATGCAGTTCACAGCTACTAATTGCTATACTATGACTTTGGTTTGAAAATTCCTATTTGTATGTTTTAAACAATAAGAGTTAATTTCAAAGTTATAATAAACTCACCTAACAGTTACTATCTCCTCTCTTTGTAGCTCCTCAAACTCTATGTACCCTTTATTTTCTACACATTTCTCAGTGTTGAAGTAAGAATACAAATGTAAAAAACAAAACTTGGCCAAGAACTGCTAGCAATCAGCTTTAGAATTAAGCTTCATAGAACTCAGTGGAAACCAGCATGAATTTTACTCTAAAACTATGCTAATAAACAGCCCAGACAGGGCTTTATATACAATGTATACAAGAGAAAAATGCTTAATGATAGACCAATCTGAGGAACATTACACATTATTAAAGAGGTGTGTGAAGTTTATACACAAGGATGAGTAGGCTTTTCTCAACTCAGTAGTGAATACTGAGGTGGCCTTGTAGCTCCACGGTCAGTCATGCCTACTTGGTATTGCCATTCCAGCACAAAGCAGGAAAGTAGCCACGGATGATCTGTGACAACATTCATTTATACAGACAAGTCACTGGTCTGTAACCACACTTTTCTAGATACTACATAGCAAGGATTTTCTGATGGATTAAAAAACAATTCAGAAATTATATCTTTAAATGCTTACAATTACTTCTAATAAATTTGCATAGATGCATATTAGAATTTGTAACAGTAAAAGGCAAGCTTTGATTACAAATAATGAACATGGACCTCCAGCTACCCAACAGGGCCAGGACACCTCATTCCACGTTGGTATAAGAAGAAATAAAAAAAGGTGTGCCTGCTCAGAGCCCTATAAGAGGAATCCAGTCACTTTTGGATCCTCCTACCATCTTAATAGGCTCAGATAAAATATATAAACTCCAACTGAGAGTCAGCTAGAATTGAGCTGCAAGCCAGACGATCCACCATCTCATAGCCCCCATATTCCCACCAGCTGCCCACAGTGCCTGCACTAGCCACTCATTGATGAGCACCTACTGAACGCTTCTGGCATCCCTTCTGGGAGCAGGAACAGAGAGAGCAAGTAGCCAGAGGTGTGGCTCCAGCATTTGAAGTATGAGAGGGTCATCAGCTGCTCTAATTGCACCCTAAGCTTCACGTGGTTGCTGACTCTTACCACAAGTGTCAGGTTCATCCGAGTTATCTGCACAGTCAGCTTCACCGTCACAGAACCAATAGTTTGGAATACACCGCTGAGGGGAGACACACTGGAACTCATTGCTGTGGCATGTGTGTGAGGCTGGAGGACAGGCACAAGATTAAAACACAAGCAGACTCCCATCTGTTGCCCATCTGCCGGTACCTTTGAACTGGTTAATTGCTGCCATTGGGAAAAGACCTTGTCTATGAGTTTCTATGGGTGTACAAGTGCATAAGATACAAGAGGGAAATATTTCCCAGTTCTCCTGAATTTTAATTCAAGACTCCTTGAGTACAAGGTGTAAGTTCTATTTGCTAAAAATACCAAAGTAGGTCCAGCCAGGTAAACACTCTCAGCTGTTCAACAAGTACAAGAGAGGAAGATCCCTGCACACTGAGTTCAAGGACAACCCAGGCAAAATAGTAAGATTCTGCCCAATAATCTATTGATTCTGATTAGATTTTAAAATATCAAAAAATGACATTGTGCTGTAAAGTCTATAAAATAAGTCTTGATTTTTTTTTCTTGTTTATTTGGTTTATTTTTTGTTTGTTTGTTTGTTTACTGTGTTTGTATATTCAAGACAAAGTTCCTAGCCCTGGCTGTTTTGGAACTTACTATGAAGATCAGGCTGGCCTCAAACTCACTGAGATCCTCCTCCTCCTGCCTCCCAAGTGCTGCCATTAAAAGTGTGTGCCACCACGCCCGCTTGACTTTTTAATTACGTGAATTCTGTTAAAATAATATTACTCTCAATTCTGTCCCTCACCACAATTTATTAATCACAATTCTCAAAAGTTAGCAAAATTCTCACCTACTCACTGTAAATCAGAATTGTTAGGGTAGATGAGAGAGGTGACTACCTTTGATCTTTATGTTAGCTTCTAATGTGTGAGCACAAATATTGGAATGAATTTTTGTCCTGAGTGGGGTCTTGCTATTCTACTCTACAAAGTTCCCCCTTGCCTGGACCATAATAGTGCCAGATGGATTTGCCAGTAGACACTTGTTAGCAAAGCAGTAACTCCAACCTGCCCAGCCCTGTGTGATGCTGTAACCCAAATTCTGTTTCTTTGGCCTGCTATAATTATTGTACCTGATTACTGCTCTGGCAAATTTTTGTGATAACCTGTGGTTTCCTCAGGGTGAGATCAGAAACTCAGCTACAAGAAATTGGTAAGTTTCTTAAAAGATACATCTTTTCATAGTAATTCTTCTCAAAATTATTAAAAGACCTTTTTCGCTTCCACTGTTCATGGAGGAAATTGTTTCAATAAAACTAAGCTACTCAAGATCACGACCATAATATTCAGAAGTAATAACATCGGATAATACAAATACAGATTAAAGGTTAAAGGCCTAGATACTAACAGGTTTCTAGAAAAATATATTTGAAGCAAGAGACTTCTCCCATCACTCCACTCATGTCTTAAAACAACTGCCTTCCACATCTACTGACAGACTCAATATTAAAGTTAGGATGTTTCTGTGCTGCGCGGTCGCTCCTCTGGAACCGCAGAGGGCGAGGCAGCTTTATCACACTCACCACAGTAAATGGGGTTCTCATCGCTCCCGTCTCCACAGTCATTGTCTCCATCACACAAGAAAGCTCGGGGAACACAAATATTTGTAGTCTGGCATTTTGTGAAATCTGGCCGGCAAGTGTGGGGAGCTTTGAAAAGAAAACCAGATAACACTTGGAACAGAACTACCAAATATATCATAAACAACATCAATGTTAACAGACCCAGGGAAGGGTCCAAATCAGTTCTAAGGAAGCAGAAAGGTTACTGATAGTAGTGGTAAAGAGAGGATCAAGTTGTTTCCGGGGTGGCAAAGAAACATGTTCATGAAGTGAGTTTTTAATGTTGCAGATATATACAGATCCATCAAATTAAGCAAACAATTCAAATATCAGGTAGATACATTGTCATAGTCATTTAATTGTTAAGTGTTAGTATAACAAACACTTAGGTTTTTTTTTTTTTTTT